>JAQGBH010001461.1:0-32393 GCA_034698265.1 Sminthurinus aureus | reverse complement strand
CGTTAAAAAAATAGCCTTGGTAACAAAATTGATGCCATTTTCAAAAGGCTATTTATTTATGCGCTTCCAACTGACTGGATACTGATATTGATATTGATTACAAAGAACAAGAAAACCAGTAGGAAATGAAAAAAAGCAACTAAAATCACCATTACCATTAGTATTATGTATTATTACACTACACATATGATGATTTAATTGTTGTTATATTTTA
This sequence comes from Sminthurinus aureus, assembly GCA_034698265.1. Classification (NCBI taxonomy): domain Eukaryota; kingdom Metazoa; phylum Arthropoda; class Collembola; order Symphypleona; family Katiannidae; genus Sminthurinus; species Sminthurinus aureus. The sequence continues at coordinate 32,179 of JAQGBH010001461.1, read as the reverse complement.
CTCTGTGCATAATGAACAAGAGTGTCATTGTTTAAACTTGTCCTGCTCTGAAAAAGGAAGACTTGGTAATAAATTGAGATGACTGTCAGTTAATTACTGTATGCAAATTCAAATCCACATCCAAATCGAAAATCCAAACTGTGATGATCCTTGTTGTTACTGATCATTTAAATTTGAATACTGAGATGACTTTGAGGATCTCACTCACTCTAATCATTGTTTCACAATTTATTGTCTAAGGATTCTTTATGCATCCAGTTCTAAATATTTTGCTCCTGTTTTGTCTTTGTTTTTGTTTGGTTCATATCCAATGTCCATGCGGTGTGTGTGTGTGTGTGGTGCAGTATAAAGTATCAAGTATAAAGAATAATATTCAAGGTTCAAGGGTAATTATTATTGTTTTCCACACTCCACAGTCCAAACTCCAAACATTAAATTCCTTTTCTAATTGTTATAATTTTTAAATAATAACCGCTTCTCAATTCTCAACGTTCAAAGTTCAAAGGAAATTCATGTTTCATTTTCCATGTTCAACTTGCTCGAAATTTATGAAACATGATTCAGTTATGTCTATTGTGTCTATTCTGTCTATTGTTCTTATATATGAGATAATATGCGGAATCCTTTTGTAAATAGTAAATAACACAAAATGTATGACAAAGGCTGGAAACTGAAAACTGGAAGCTGGAAAAACTTTAGACTAGATATTAGGTATGGGTAACACTGTTGTTTCACTATTAACACATAATTCTATGACCGAATTGCCATTAATTTGTTATGTATATTTAATTGCTCTGATAATACTTATTTCCACTATTTACTACATAAATTTATGATGTATCTACTTACTATGTAATATTAATCCTTTCTTCCGTTTTTCGTTTGTTTTTCTACATTTCTCAATTCATTCAAAATTCAAAACCTACTCCTTGTTATCACCTATTTAGTCTATGCATACACAATTTGAAATACCTCCATACTCCATGCTACGAACCGAATCATCTTTGGCGGTGAAAAGGCAAGAAACAATGAAGAGCATGAAAAATAAAAAAATGTAAAACTAGGGAGAGACAGACGACGGAAACATAATGTAAGATGAATACACATAGGAAGAAGTGAGTCATAATGAAAATGTAGGAAGAGCAGCAGCTCGCCAGAAGCACTATCATCATCATCGTCATTACCATCTTGAGAAATAAAAGAAGGATGTAGAGAACTGTGAACCAGTTTTGTTGAATTTTGAATCTAATATCTAATATAATTTCTATTGGTTTGCATTCGAAACTTTGTTACATATTTCAATGTAGGTAAATGAATGGATGGCATTTACCTCTGTATACATATTGATACAATTACAAGAGTTAGCTTCTTTCTGTTGTCTTAGACAATGCTGCATTATAGTATAATGTAAATGTATCTAGAAGTGTGTGTGTATAGAGTATAGAGATAACAATAATTGTTGTAGAGCATACAGAAATTATTATTGATACATGTCGAACATTGAATAGTTGAATAGTCAATCAAATCGGAAAATGTAATATGATGAGCAACTTTTGTGATCGATTTCCCCCAGAAGTTTGAACATTAGGCTTTACATTTACACAGTCACATGTATACATTTTTGAATGACTATGCAAAAATATTTAGTTTTCCTTTATTGTTTGATTTTACAATTCCCAATTTACAACAAGATCAGTTCACAATCCACAACCATAGTCATAATCGTAGGACGTAATTGATTTTTTGTTACGTCTGTAGGAAACACCAAAGCATTATTACGTATCCTCTTACGATACTTCTGCTACTACAAACTCCAAAACGTAGGAAGCGAACAAGGTTTTTGAACAAGATACAAGAAAAAAACATGAATAGACACTTTATGTGTTTTTTTATTGTACAAATCTTGATCCAGATTCCAGATCAACCAAGCCAAACCAAATCAAATCAAAAACTAGAACTTGATCTAGAATCTAGAATCCAGAATTCCAGGATCGAGAATCCTGAAACTAGAACACGAGGCAAGTAGGAGTTTTACAACAAAACTGGAACTCCAATGTTCACTGGATACTGGAGTATTTACATAATAATGGAAAATTGTCCATGAACTATGCATTGTCTGGTCACAGTATTAAGAGTAGTAGTTGGAGATTAGCCTTCTTATTTGATGTTTCGGCTCCTTTACTCGAGGCTCTCAAGAATCAAGACACCAGACAGACAACGTGATTGTTAGTGAACGTTGAAAAGAGCTCATAATTCCCAATTCTTAGAATTAGCCAAGTTTTACATTAGCTGTTAGCTGACCATCGGCATTGCTCGATAAATATTACCATTTTCCATTAATGAAGGACAAACGACTGATTAGCATAGTGTTACACTTTTTGGTAAAACACGAAATACCAAATAGACTAATAAAAAGAGGAAAGGAGTAAAGCGTTCAGCATAAAATGGTTCATTTTTTGTTCATTTAACGTTGTTTTGATCTGTACAGACTACATAATAGACAGAAGACAGACGATAGAAGACGCAATATCTGTATTCAACTAGACAACTCATCGATCGTCGATAATCTATACTATTTTTATTGCTCTCTTTAATGTTAGGCTTTTGTATAGCAAATATGAATTACAGACGTAGACAGAGGCAGAGAGAGAGAGACGGAGAGAGAGAGAGTATATTACTTCCCTTGTACAACTAAAAGCCACAACGACTTTACAAATTACTTTACACGCACTTCCATTCCATCAGCAATCAGCAGAAAACTTGATGTATGTTTATAACCTATAGATTATAGATTACACAAATTGTACAGTATATACAGATACATGTTATATCATATAATAATTATTATACACTATAAACTATACACACGTTACATTCTCATTTACATACATACATGCATAAAGTACACGCGAGCATCGGACGAGACGGTTCAAGTGTGTGCCGGTTGAGATTTGAGAGTTGAAATTCCAGGAGTCATTTGCATATTGAACTAATTTATGAGCTATTTTTCAGGTATACTGGTTTTTTGGTTTTCTATGTATAATAATGTACAACAAATAACAAATGGTTGTTTTTCTTTGTGTATTATTTATTGCAGTTTTCGTGTCAATTTTTTGAGACTTCATAAACCAAACATCAAACTTCTCCAGCAAACCAAACGTCTTTTGCTAGTTCTAGTTTTTGGAGAATTGAAAGTAGAAACGAAGAGAGAGAGAGAGTAGTTAGAGTCATGATTCTGGTTTTGCTGATCTGGTTTTTGGTTCCCACTCTGCACAACACACAAAACACAAGTTCTGGTTCTAGTTTGCATAATTCGTCATGAGACATTCAAATGATGCTCTTGCATGATGTAGATCATTTTATAATTACTATCTGTGGCACTTATTACGTATTATATACGGACATGCACCAAACTTAGTACAGAAAACTATGCACACTCCACAATATACACTGCACATATCACAGGACAAACTGTACGAATTACTACACAAATTATCTTTGTCAAATTATGTAAAAAAGGAAGAAGAAAAAACTACACTACAATGCAATGAGATGAGAAACTTTTGTTCAATCATTTGAAATAAAATTGTAAATTGACTTTCCTTGTCTGAGTAAAATGGAGCAAATCATGCAAAAGCAAATAAGTAGGAAATCTTTGTATTGATAATTTGTATTGGCAAGCAGTAACGTGACAAGCACAAAATAAAATAAAAATATAATATAAAGCATAATCTAGTTTATCATATTTTATCCTACATTTCTAAGAAAAAACTGAATTACAATCCACAATATTCAAATTATATGATCCATTCCGGAATATCAACTTTTAAATAATAAATAAGAGCATCTATTTATCTATATTTATTTAATATTCTAGATTCTAGTATAATCATTTCTGAGAAACCAGGATTTAAAAAAAAATGCATTTTAATTTGGCAAGAATATTCCCCAATTCATAAATATTCATCAATGTTACTTTTTACTTTGTTCTTCTTGAACGGGTTATTTGATTAAAGAAAGCAAAATGCTTTGAGTTTTGAAGTTTGAGTAAAAACTATAATGCTTAAACAGTGCACCGACCGTTTTAATAATCTGAGAAAAAATATCACTGCAGGTTTTTTTAGAAATTCGTGTTTCGTGGTGTAATAAAAGTAAAAGACAAAGAACTTCTCCTTCATCCTTTTTCAAGTATGCTGGATTCTGGATGTTGAATGGGGAACTTGAGACTTTTATAGTTATAGCTCTATCGTCCTCTTCAAAGTGCACAGTTTAAAGATAACTAATTATACATGTATAATATAAGGTGTGTATGGAAACTATAGGACATCTTTTGTGACTATAATCGTTCATGTACACTGTACATTGTACATTTTACATGTGTTTGTAGTTTGTATTTTGTACAATATGTACAAAAAAGGAGAAAATTTCCTCTGGGGGTAAAATACAGGATTCTTCACAATCTACAATCCACAGCAAAAGTGCACTTCCCTATAAATTACATTATATTTTATAGTTTATAAACTAATTTATAGGTAGAGTCTAGAGTCGATCAACGATGAAAGATGTAGATGCAAAATATGTATATTGCTGTGGACTGTAGTTTGTGTTTTCATGAACATTGAACAGTGGACATTATCATTTAGTAATGTCTAGTGTCTCGTGTAAATGTTCTCCGGGCTATGAATGAATTTTCTCATAACATGTTTCATCTTTTCTTGAATGAATTTATAATCATTTGCTGTCCATTGTCCGTTCCCTTTGTATTCACCTCTACAATCCATAAGCCTATAAGTCACCACCTCTACTACTTCCTATTCTTTATTCATCTCAAATCTAAAATCTCAAACACTGTCTTTTCCACCGTACACCGTATACACCATGTGCAAAATATTTAAGCCATAAGTAGAAGTAATAATCATATTCCAAGTTATTACAAGGATAAAAATGCCTACAAGATTATTAAGATTATTATTACTGTTATGCTATTCTCAATTGCACAAGAAATCAGAAAAAATATCATGCATTAATATTCTGTGCAGATATAGCTCATATTTTTGGGTGCACTACAAATATCAAATATGAAACGTCTAAACTATTGTACACTGTACATTGTACATTGTACATATTTTTAAAGTCTTTATTTACAACGGAGAAGAAAACACTTTTGATTTAGCTAATACTTTTCACTTTACTTCCTGAAAAACTTAAAAAATGAAAAGCAAAACTAACTACTATGAGGTAAATTTGAGGTAAATAAAGTTTGAAAAGACTTACATCATGAAAGTAGGAAATTTCGGCGGACATGTTGATAGTCGTTGGAGAAGTACTAAAAGGGGAGAATCGGTTACAGTCACACTTTGAAAACTGACAATATTCCGATTCCGATCCCGACTCGGCGGAGAGAGGCAAACTGTGGCACGAGTAGAGAAAAGAAGAATTAGAAGTTTTGGATTGTAGAACTGCCGTTACACTCGACATCTACAAAAACATTTGGTGGTTTCCAACATGGAGAAATAACTTGAAGAAGATGTAAATTAAACTAGCCAAAGGAATGTTGCTATTTGCTTTGGTATTCACTTCACAATACTTATGCGGGTATAATATTTTATTTTCGATTAAAATTCACTCATTATCCTGGCGTTCCAAAGTATACAAAGTAATACATTTTTCCAACTTTTAAAATCACTTTTGTTTTTTTAAGAAAATTCATGTGTGACTGTTGACCGTTGACTGCAAATTAAATCGCTTCAGTTAGCAATAAAATAAAATGCGAAACCATCATTGAGCAAATTTACAAGACAAGTTGGCCACTGTAAAACTCAAAAATGGTTTGTGATTATGATGGTTTTATCGGTTTTTTCCTTCTTCAACTCATTATCTGTATACTGTATATTATACTGACTGCAATTGTGTTGATGTTTGATACTGTGCTGGTATAGTCAAGAGCCTGAAGGAACATTGGATTCATTGTTTATTCACATCTCGTGCAAAAGTTGGTCCAATACAGATGCACAAGCTGAATTATTTGAATCAAAGAAAATCACAAATGACCACCTAATGACAACCAATAGTAATAATACAGTCAACTTTGATAACTTTAATTTTTTTCTATTAATTTGTCTAAGGTTTTTTTGCAGCTGTGTTTTTATCCCGTCCAGTCTGGCCAGCTCAATCCTTTTGCTTTATCTTATCTCATCATCATCATTAAATATTACAAGTGTAAATGCAATTTTATGGTATCCAATTCAAATCAACACCAGTGTAAATGTTTTATACATTCTTCTGCTCGGCTTTGATATATATATTTCCTTTGCATTTTTTTGTTCCGTTTTTCTATCGCATTCGTATTGAGTATTGATTATCTCTTGAAAAATCAACTTCACTTTATTATCTTGACGAGTAAGTTCAGAGAATGAAGATGAGTCCCTCAGAAACTCGTAGGTTGTATAACGAAGAAGGCACACAATGAAAAAATTCAAGAGCGAGTGAATGAACGAATGTGCCAACCACAAGTTTGTTAGATTTTTCCAAAGTCCAAAAAAAACTGGATTTATGATTTGTATTATTTAGAGCAATTTCAATCCATTTGTTTGTTGTCTCCACTGTGTAACACTAGAACTAGGCACTAGTCAATCTTTGTTGGCATTTTGTAGAAATTATGAAGAAAAAACAACATGCAATAAATGTTTCAATTTGGAGAGAATCCGTACATTATACAATGTTTCAAATTTCAAATACACAAGTCACAAAGCCCAGAGCACAGTACAATACAGCTCATTAGGCCTTTCTTTTTTTCAAAGGCTTTTTTCTCTGTAGAAAAATGTTCACGATCCAGGGAAATGATGACTGTATCTTCAATTGCGTTTCATTACTGTTTCTCATAAATTATAGGACTTTCACCAAACTCCAAACACCAATTGAACGGCGGAGGACGAAGGACTAAAAAACGAGTTGTTCACACTAGTAACGTCCTACAGCATTCACCCCCAAAACTATGATGAAAACATACACACAACTTTCACGTGTACACAAAAACTATTTTGTAAATGATTTGGTAGTTTTTTACAAAGTTTATAATGGTGCGTAGCATTTTTTCCCTATTTTGGTCTGGTTTTTGGTGGTTTATATTGGCAATTGGCAGTAGTGTTAAATTTAAAAAAAATACTAGGTTGATTTTCAAAATAAAATTTTATACATAGGAAATATTCGTACTAGAATCAGTTGCGGGTAAGCAAAAGTTTATCGCGTTCCTTCTTCCGTCTTCAAATTTTCTCGTTTCCTCAAATGTTTAATGACAATTATCATACACTTACTTCATGCGTATTATAATAATAATAATAACCTGGTAAGGATTTTTAATCCAAAAAAATGATTTTGATCACAAAATAAAGGCAGTGAAAATAATTTGTGTAGGAATTGATTCTCAGTTTATTTTATTCTTGGTATTAATTTTCCAAGGGTACACTGAACACTGAAATGTGTTTCGGAGGTTGACTATGTATGTACTGTATTTTTGTTTGTTGGTTTGCAAAAGGGTACAACACGGAAAGGCTTAACTCTGTACACGGGTGTAATGGTGCAATAATCCACGAGTATTACAGTATTACACCGTATTGGCGTGTATACAGTGTGACAAGTGTGAGCCAAGCCGTGTCCATATGAGAACTAAGTTGAAATCGGTTGGAGGTTGGAGGCAGAAGAGAATATGAAGAGATAGGGAACATGCCTAATCCATTGCAGTGTAATGTGAGTACAGGTAAGCAATGTAAACTAAAGTAAAGTAAAGCATCAGATCCATATAACATAATGTAACAATATGTATGCGTCTTCTGTATTCTCGTTTAGTCTCATCCCCACGTTGCTGTAGACGGTATGCTGTACAATGTACATTGTATACTGTATACTGAAAAAACAACCCCCATTGCTCTATATAACTACGCAGGTAATACATTTACACACAAACTACATCACTACTTGCATTCACGAATTTACTACCCTCTCTGTTTTCTGTTTACCTTGTGACTTGCGACGTACTCCCAAATCCCAACCAATTCTTGTTGTATAATGTGTAATGTATTAACAATCACATGCAAAAATTAGAGCAGTAGTTACAATCCATATTTTTGCTACCAACTTGCCATCTACATACAATCATTTAAAATTAAACTGCTACTATGTTTTTTTGGCATCAAGACTTTTATTTTTCTTTTAATTTCCCATTAGTAGCTAAATAATATATTTACAAGATGGGAAATACCTGTACAAAATAGCCATTTATCTTTAAATAAGCTTCCAAATTCAAAAGTATAAATGTAACATATAGTATAACATACGCAGTATTATTTTAATATCACGTGTAACTTTTATTATACCAAGTTGTTTCTTTTACTATTTTCTTTACTACTTTTAATTTCATCTTTATAGCGCATTTCTTTTCATTATAACTTCTAACCTACGACGGTGTGTATAACACACACTGTGTGTGTTGTTCAATAATAAAATTTTGCTGCTGAAAAAGTAAACAGAATGTTTCATTACAAAATGATAATTTTCTTACATTTTATCCGCATTATTTTATGACGGGAATGAGGAATGATTAAAGATTCAAGGCACAAGACAAAAATCCCAAATTATAAAAACAAGTCTCTTGGGTGCAAATATGAACCATTATAAAATTTTGTTCCAATTTTTATGAAACAACTTGAACTGAAACTGTCGTCTTTAAGAGTTGAGTGTTGAGAGTGATGCACTGAAAAGTAGGTACAAAATGCAGAAAAAAATTGTGCAACAATTCTGCTATAAAATGCAAATTGTTATAGATCAATAAATACCTACAATTTTATTACGGGTTATGCATGCAGCATCAGCCAGCACGCAGCGATTTTCCTTATAATAAATTAGAAAGCCAAATGCATCTTTGTGATATGAATGAAAAAAGATGCACAATACTACACAATGTATTATTACTTATTGTACTTGACATTCATGTCGGAAATTCTGGAATTACCCCTACTAATAACTAAGAACAAAATGTGAATTTTGTTTTCTCCAATATCATTATTTTTCTTTAAAAATCTCGACATTGTTTTACAATTTACAAGATCAAGTTCATCGAGTTGGATGAAAAAATGTAAGCACTTAAAAGTTTAAACTTTGAACAAAACAGGACGTAATTTAGAATTCAGATGAACCCTTTTGTGGAAAAAATGTCCTATTACTTTATTGGCCTATTCAATCAACAATATTCAAAATACTGCGTATTCTCTATTCTCGACTCCACACTGCACATTTATGTATCAAATGGACTTTCTTTGTCATTCTGTATCGAGGTTCAAATCAACATTTACAATTACAAAGCCAGATGTTCACAGTTTACACAAACAGAACAACTTTGTAAAGTTGTAAGTGACTACAGTGGACAAAGATACACAACACACAACACACAACATTTATCTGCAGTTAGACTTCAACAGGTTAATAACTGTAAGTAACCTTGTCGTCAGATTGCTCACAAATGCAATTATTTTATTGCATTCAAATCCAAACCCAAATAGAGAACGTGTAAAATTATAATTCTTGAATCCAGATAGATGGATTTTTATCCCTACTTAAAGGTGTTTAATTTGCATTGTACATTGTGCACACATAAATATACATAAAAATGCACCTAGAGAAAGAGCATTTTCTCAAGTCAACAATCGTATATTATTATATTGCATTTATTGTGCATTTTGAATTTTGCATATTGCATGACATGTAAATTGTAGTGTAGGAAACGAACATCACCTAGTTGACGGACCTCATTATTCATTCCTCATCCATCCATCCATCATTCCCTGATGGAAAAAATTGGATTATCTATTTCGAATCCCGTTTGTACTAGCGGTTAGTAGTTGACTCTCCAGATCCATAAATATTATGTAGTGAAACAATCCATCATTGAAAATTGAAATACACTGAATGCACTAGACGAATCCAAATATCTGTGTGTAACTTTGTACAAATGTGCATCCTGTATAATAAATTTTTGCATTAAATTCAAAAACTAGCTTCTGATCTCTGATCTCTGATCTGATGCGATCACTAATAAAAACTAATAATAAAATTCAATGGAAATTTGGGTTTGATTTTTTGTTACTGAAAATATTTATGTGTTTTCTACATTGTACATATTATGCAAATGCATAAATTTACAATGTAGGATTGTTTCATTGTAGTAATTTGTTGGCAGAAATACTAGCTCAAATCAAGAATCTAGAGCATCCTTCAAAGTTTACAGTTTACAGGGTCCAATTCGACTCAATATTCAAAGGAGAAATAGGAAACATCCTTGTAGTTTGTGGTAATACATGCGGTTGCAAATTGTAAATTGAGCTATGTATAACAAAATGTACTGATTTTTTTTGTAGCAACATCTTTCTTTTTTCAATGCAATAAATAAATAAATGATATGATAATTTTCCTACCTTACATGTTACATACAGATTACAGATATTGTATTATTATTATCACGTGTGAACAATGTACATCGGAACAATGTACAATTTAAAAAAAATCAAAATCAAAATAAGCTACTTGCATAGTGGATAGATATCGAGTAGGAATGAGATAAAATGTTAACTAACAAGTCTATTAGAACTTTTATAGCTCGTGTAGCTTTATTCTGCAGTGTAATTCTAATTTGTAATTAGAATATAAGGATTTGTGTATAGTGTATAAGTATAACGACTTGATCAATTAAGTATCAAACGATCCAAATCAATCAACAAGTTACTAATTGCTCAACTTAAATTGCATTGCAGCTGCACTACAAACTAAGAACTACGAACTACGACTTTCAAGCATAAATACTGCATAATGCATACAACATACAACGTAGACAAAAGTATAAATGTTTATATTTATGTTTATGTCGGCAATTAGAACCTCAAGTTTAAAAATTTGTCTATCAACTATCAATAGGTACTTTCTTTTGATTAATCTTCCACATGTAAATGTAAATGGGGCATACTATATATTGTACATGATTATATTATGCTTTGTTATTTTAGAAATTTTTTATTCTCATTTGTACATGTATACTTCTATAGTCATCTAAAGATGGTTCATAATCATGTATGAAATTGCAAAGAGCAAGAAAAGGCTTCGTCAATGGTGTGAAAAAAAATCAGTTCACTTTTCAGATTGATGATGTATGATGTCTCAAGCCTCAACTCTCAACATTAGCAATAACAATAATATATAATGTGGTGGTAAATGACTTGATTCAACTTTTGATGTGTTGATTAAACTAACATTGGCAACAAGTAACAAGTATGGTCAGTATTCCATTTTTAGTATGTTGTGCTCCATACTTTTACACCTCATATCTCATTTTCGTGAGTCATTAGTATTAGTTTCCACCAAGAAGAATTAAACTCCAAAATAATTGATCTACATGTCAAGAATGATAAAGTAGTAGACGTAGGAATGGAGAATGAAACTTAGAAATGGTGTAGTTTAAAAAAATTGAACCATTTCATTAGATACATCTACATTCTAAATACAGATGTATTATGATATAATATTATGTATTTATCATTTTGTTCTGCACATATATCATTGTGTACTGTTTGATTCATGGAGCATGGAGCATGGAGCATGCAGCATGCAGCATGCAGCTTGTAGTAATAGCAATTAATATTTTATATAGGTAAATTAAGCTCTTTAATCCTCAATCTGATAGCCAATTAAAGAGTGGAAACCAATTGTTTTTATAAAAAAAGAAGCATCTATGCAGGAGGTGATAGCGTTTTAATGAACACGAGTAACAATAATAACTAGCTTTATGCATAAGTAGGTATAAACTTCCCTCATTGCAGTTATTACCATCGTGTTCACCTTGAATCTTGAATTTCGAATCTGGATCTGGATTTGGACTTGAATTTGTGTGAGATCCATGATCCATCATGTGATTACATGATGTACACTGTATACAGTGTTGAGTGTTGACGATGTATTCTCATATTAAGCAAATCATTTAGTTTAGTTTATTACCAATCGGAAAGAAAAACTCAACATATTAAATAGTGGGAATAAAAATGTTCAACTAATTTCTTCATAAAAATATACTAATTGACTCGGATGACTGAATGAAAAACTAAATGTGCAATTCATTATGCATAATAGCTCATAGCTCATAACCCATAATCCGTACAACTCATTATGATAATAAGAACAACAATAATAATACTTGTCCAAAACAATCCTGAATTGTTTCTTCACATAAAACAAAAAAATAAAAACCTAACAATATTGTAGTATTCGTATGCCGTATATGCAGTCGTAAAAATTACCTGTTGAAAATCCTACCTTTTACACGTAAAACTTTAAAAAAGTTGATCAATTCGCAGTTCTAGATACTAGATTCGAGAATTCCCCTGAAATTTCTGATATTTCTCATTTCTACTATCTTCACGTAACATCTGCTACTGTGTTACACTAAACTACATATTATATCAGTAGTTATAAGTCGTCGTCAATGCTGCTACTTATAAAATGACAATAAGAGTGTGTACTTTGTACAATGAGCAATAAAAGTAAGTAGTAACTACGTTCAAGATTCAAGATTCAAGAATTGCAAGTATCATGTATTAGCTCATACTGATACTGAATTATTATAATGTGTGTTTTTATTTTTTTACATGCACAAAAATCCTGTCCGTTCATCAATCTTTCTTTCCTCCACATGTCTTGTCCAACGTATAACGTACATCGTACCAGTTATGTACATAAAAGTTAGTCTACAATCTACAAGGACAGGTAAGAAGACGTTGACTGGGAGTGAGAATCTAGAATCTAGAATCTAGAATCGTGATGAAGATATCAAGTGTAATTTAGAATTTAGACTGGACGTCTACTCGTCAATCCAATCTTTTGACTTAAAAACTGGACACAATTGTTGCTTGCGTATGCATCGCATTTGCTTTTAGACGACCAGGCTGCCATCTAAGAAGTTGAAGCGGAAAAAGCAGGAGGAAAAACTAGTCTGAAGACAAAGATACATGCACCACCAATAAAAAACTCAGGTGAGATGATTGGATTTGATGATACTAGATGATACTCCATGTACTCTTCCCTCCTCACCTGAGTAAAATACCAAAACCAAAGGACTTTTTGTCCCTTTTTCTATTCATTCATTTTTGAGGTTCTTAACTTTCGTACTTAAAACAATATTTTTTGTTACTGTTTCAGATTCTGCTCCGAAATCTAAAATTATATCCAATGAAAGTTGTTGTCTAGAATCCAGAATCCAGAAGCTAGAAGAAAAATGTTTGAAATTGAGACGGAAAAACCTTGAGTCTCTGTTTTTTACCCTTGTTTCTAAGGTAGAAAGTAGAAGGACAATTATGATACGAGAAAGATTTCAAGTGTAATTTTAATTTGTATGTAAACATATGTATCTCGGTTTTTCTCACCCATCACTTCGTTTTTTTTGTCAAACAATTTATTTGTAGCAAGGACTGGAATTTGGAATGTGAAGATAAAGGAGAAGAGAACGAGTTTGGAGTTTGAGCGAGTTAAATGGGAATGCTTTCATTACATATCCTATCTTCATATCTCCCTATCATCGTTATTGACCTGTCCCTCGTCTTGTGATGTTTTAATGTTGAGTGTGCACCTATTTATGCTTCTGTGTGTACTGTGAGATGTGAGTGCGGATGCTGATAAATGATGATAAAGCTTGTTGAGGAATGATGACAAGGAGTGAGGTCCATTCTCCATACTACTGGATGTAAATGTGATGAGGTGGTGGATGGATGGATGGACAGACCACGAGACATATAGATGGATAGAGGAACGTGAATTTACTTGTACGACATAATTAAAATGTGGAATTCAAAGGCTTCTGGTCTTTCAACAGTCTTGCGTCTTGAGAGAACAAAGACAAGACCAAGAACAAGAATCAAGACATTCTTAAAATCTAAATATATCTTTATCTTTTTGTACAACTTTATAATGTACACTTTATTCCATACTCCATACTCCATAGAGAAAACAGAAAATGTTGATCAGTCAGTCAGCTTATCTTGCTCCTTCTCTGGAAAGTTGCAGTAAGTATTTATATATGCATACATTTGTATATTTTACATAGACACATGTATATTTCATTCCAAAGCTGTAAAAAAATCAGATAAGGGACGAGAGCAAGAATTTTTGATATGGTCATAGATGTAAAAATGTGATGTTAGATTGGAGATTGGAGATTGAAGATTGGAAGATTGGAGGATTTTCAATGAGGATGTAGACGCAGAACGTAGAACGGAGAGTGATGATGAAGACATGGGGAAGCACTGCTATATTTTTCTGTTGAAAACAGGGAGTCCCTACCACTTTTACATGTAAAACTCGGTAGTTCGTAGTAATAGGAATAATAATCACCAATCACACGAACCACAAATGAACTTCTCTATTTTATACTCTTCCATGCTTTTTTTTAACATTACTGATATTAAATACGATACACAATATAAATGTAATTTTGTCTTTTTTCTGTTGAAGTTTTTTCAATTATTTTTCCCCGTCTCATCTAAAGTCTGAATCTGAGTCCTGATTTCTCACTCCAAAAAATCCAAGTGTGTAAAAAACAAAGGAAAAAAATATTCCCGAATTAACAGGAGCAACACACTCTCTCTCTGTGAACAACTTTGGAAGTCTCAAGCAAACAAATAAATACACAAGAAATACGGAAGTTGACACGCTTAACACCAAGGTGGTCTCATGTCCAACGAGACCAAAACTACATAGAGACTAGAGAAAGAAGACTTGAAGCTTGAGGGTGAAAGAACAACATCAAGTACAAGGTAAAATCTACGTTTTACTTGTCAATGTGATGATTAAAAGTCACAGGTCTCTCGTCAATTAACTTTTAATTGGCTTTCTGGATTTATCAAGACAACGGAGAACGGAGGCCACAATGAAAAAAAGTCTATGTGATTCCCATTTTCTCCTCTTCAATCTTCAACGTCGATTAGACTATCTTTGCTATAGAGAAAGAAGCCTAAAGTCAGAAGTTAGTGTCTTAGTACTGATACTGGTTGTCATTCTTTTTATTTCTTTCTACTTTTGTACCAGTACTACTGTCAGTCAATCTGCATATTTTTTTCATGATTCAAAATTTAATAACGTCCTATTCCTAACAGTGTACATTCAGAAATCCATTGATCAGCTTCTACAGGTACAGAACATGCAGATTACAAATACAAAAATTACATGGAAACGAGAAAAGGAGAAGAAGACATGAGAATCATCCGCATACGGAAAGACCACACGGAATGACTCTTTTGGGAGGCTAAAGATGTTATCAAAACTACCCAATAACGTTGTCCAGTCTCAAGTCTAAAGTTAACTTTTTTTACAACCGGTAACAGGCATGGAACTAGAATCTTTAGAATTGAGATTAGACTAGAGTCTAGAGAACTCTGGCATGGCATGAACCATTTTTTCTATTATATCTCACTGCTTTTTTGTTTTGCTTTTTTTCTCATTTGATTGTCACTGCTCTTTCCTTTCTCCTTTATATTTCTTTTCCTCTTTGACACTTCAAATCACCACTCACTAGACGGCAAGATTAGATTAGTAAGTGTTTATTTATTCAAAAAAGGGAGATTTTTCTGGTATTCTGGATTCTGGTATTTTTACTTCATTGTTCATACCGTATTTATTTCGTTTGTTACACATCAACTTTAAACTAATTAAGATTTCTTGTAGATCAAGGTCAAAAACTTTAATCCAGCATCAAAGGGGAAATACTTTTGATAAAATAAACACACAGTAAATATTTGGGAAGGGAAATACAGGAAAGTGTGTTTTTTTATGTAAATCGTACATATACTTGATAGTTTTGGACTAAACTTGACCGTGGTTTTTCATCTGACTTTCTTGTAGATTTTTATTTTAGATTGTAGATATATTATGGGGTAAATAACCAAACAGTTTTACGATAGTCAATTCATCACTTCTAGATAGATATTTCAAGTCCCATGAAGTAGAAGAAAGTGAAGGTAGAAGTAAAGGGGAAACGGAATGCCAATGAGACAGCATGCCTAACCATTGCATTGGAGACTTCAGTCAACCACTAGCAATGGTCAAAATTCAACATATTCAATGTTCCATACAATAGTATTCAAAATACAATGTTCTACAGAAATGGACAAAAGTTTAATTGTTTTATGACAGCGTCATAATAGTTTGTGGGCAAAAGTAATTCCTTTTTATAGGTATTTACTCAAGCCTCCCAAATCCAAAACGATATAGCTGTCAACAACCAACAACTTCATTTCTCCATTTTCAATTCATCCGACACACATGAAACATTCTATACCAATCTAGACGCATAGAATATGAAGTGTGGAAGCTTAAAATTGAGAATATAGACTTTTCTTTGGTTAAAATTAGCAAGTCAAAGTATCTATAAACGGCCAAAAATGTTTCAATTACAAAAAAAAGTATTCGTTGTGTATGTTATGTTTTTAATCTGAATTGGGTTTATTTGGAATTATCCTTTATAACAAACATGAGATACAAGACATTTGTGCATTTTGCATGGTGCATGTAGACAGTCATTGCAGTTTTTCTATATTCTAAACAAGTGCTGCACGATGCTCGACGCACGACTTTTTTCTGGTCTGTCATTTTGTTCCTATTTCTATTTTCTGTACTCTACAAGCTACAATATAATTCTACTCCTTGGGAAACATGTTTCATTAAAAGTTTGTTATTTTCATACCTGTTTTCTTTTCTCTTCTCCTACTTATCCTAGATTGTAGATTGTAGATGTCTTTCAGTTTGTAAATCAGATTAAAAGTTGGAAGTTAAAAGTCGACAGTAGAAAATAGGGAATGTGTGATGTGTGATACATGAGGTCAGTTAATCAAATCAGACTCGGCCCTGTATAAATTGTAAATGGCTTAACTAATAAAGCATTCACAGTCTTTACCAATATCCAACATCCAACATCCAGCTAAACACATAATGTATCACCTCAAGTCTACTATTGATTCTTATTATCGTATTTGACATGAGAAGGTGTGTGTGGTTTCCTGACCACCAGGAGTGAAACAAGCAGAGGGGACACTACCGATTATCCATCGTCCCATGTATTTATGTCCTCATATCAGTCACACAATCATCAAATCAATCCAATCCAATATTTGTCCTCTTTCCTTTCTCTCCATTAACCTCACCACCACAATACCCAATACAATACACAATATAATACAATATAATAAATACTAGTACGAGCTATACGAGTGTTATGCTCACATATATTTATGTATGTGTAACGAGCACTGGGTGAATTTTTCTACTTGTACTTTTCTCTATTTCTATTGTATTTCTCTGTTATACATTCGTTTTTTCCTTTCTATTTTTAACCCTGCGTATAATATATTTGGATACATATGTACATACAAGATGTGCACTGTGATGAGATTTTTCAAGTGGTGCTTGGTATTATAGCCTCATCATTATTCATGTCTACACAATATCTATATATACTATGTTGTACAATGTGCACACTACACAATGTACATTGTGTGTACCTACGTAATTTTTATGGCATTGACTGTCGATTGAAAGTCATTCCACGACATTCCAAATTCAATTTGAACTTCATCTCGATTCTCATCTCTATGTTTTTTTCTCCTGTTGGGTTTTTTATTTGTCACATATATGTAAGTTTATTTTAATGTACTGCAGAGTACGTTTTGATACAGTATAGAGTATATAGAGTAGACTATCTGTAGCAATAGGTAGATAGAAGATAGGAGATGCTTAATAGATGTGGAGAAAAAAACTTTGTGGTCGTATGCTATGGATTTGATGGGGACATAATTTGACTCAGAGTGTCAACTCATTGTTGGGACACGTTGACTCTCGATCACTCTGGCATAGGTCCTCTCGATAATACCTAAGCTTTCATGTTTTACCATTGTTACCATTGTCTGCTCTTGTTCATTACTATTACCAGTTACTAGTGTATCAGTATTACCAATGCCATGCCATGTCAATGGTCGGTCGTTGTATCTCGTATCTTGTGTGTTGAATGTTGGATGTCGTAAAGTCTGGATTCTCGATGGGTGAGCGTGATCAGAGGGCAAGAAGGAAGAGGAACAACCATCAAAGTGACATTATGAGCGTTACAATGTAATACACAACAGAGAAAGTCATTTCGTTTGGCAGTAATGAATCGATTGGAGTGATAAACCTCATAACTTTTACATTGCCCGTTAACCCATGTGTGTTCAATTTACATACACCATACACCTTACACTACACACTTACAAGAAACAACAGCATATTCAAACTAGATTTTAGATGCTACAAGTTCTGTTCACGCTCTCATTCAAGAACGACATTGTATATTTATGACTCTTTTCTGTCGAACTTTTCGTATTTCTAGCATTTTAGTCCCTATTTCCCCATATCATGTTAATCATAAGCATATTTTTCTGTTTGTACAATAAATGTCATGTATGTAGTACATACTATGTATGTATATCAGTTGAAAGTTGCAAATTATGGTACTTTAAAAATTTCTATTTAAATCCAAAACTGTTTGAAATGACGTGCATTCATGTAGGAGTCATGGAACGGAACATACTCGGACAAAAATTTAAGAAGAACAAAGAAGAATAACCCAGACAACCAACAATCAACGGAGCATACTTACATAATTTTTAACACTCACTTTTAGTTTCAACAAATAATATCATAATTTTTGTATTCGGCTGAACTACACATGCCCAAAACTTGAACTCATCTGTATAAATGCAAATATTAATATTCCTGAAAGTGAGAAAAGAGATTTTATAACAACTTTGATTTTAATGCACAAGTTTATGCTGATTTGTTTACCCCAATTTTACATAATTCATGTAAATACGTTTATTGTGGTTGCACTTTAATGGATACATAAATACATGTATACGTGTGTACATGGTTTTTAAGTGTTAGTTACTCTGTAACATGATTTACAAAAAGACATTTCAGTAGTAAAACGTAAACAGTAAACAGACTCTAAACAAGTTAGGCCACCTTAAGAATAAGTTGTAGATATATAGATTTCACGAGAAAATTGAATCGGCACAAAAATGGAAGACTCTTCTCAATAAACGTTCTTTACGACGTACAATATTTGCTACCACCATCCACTATCATGTTCAATATTCAACGCATAAAACAGTGTCCGGTTCAACAGTTAGCAACTGTTACAATATGGATCATGTATCGTGAATCATGTGGGAGTCACAGTAAATAGTGAGAGACAGACCTTCATGACACCTACTCAAACCAACAAACCATTTGAAAAAGGTTCATTCATTCAGAATTCGGACTCAATGAATCAACTTGACTTTATTTGTTGTATTGGAGTCTGGAGTATCGAGAAAATCACACAAGCTCTGAAATGCTCTACTATATACTATATAGGACATAGTATACTATACTGCATATTTCAGTGTTATGCTCAATACTCAATATTCAATACTCATCAATGTAAATTACAATAACACATTATAGGCTGTAGAGTTGTATTGTACATAGGATTCCAAAGGCTTTTTTCTTTTTCATTGAGAACTTTTACCGACAATGAAATTTGGTCCTTTTCTCGTTCGATTTATTACACCAGATGAGTGATGAGCATTTTGCGACGGCACTAACAAATTTGAGCAATCTCAGCCACTTGCAATTAAAAAATCATGCGATGCATTTCATTAGCTATTAGCTCATATTAAGTATGAGGTAAACTTCTATGTACAATGTATGTACATAGGAAAATTTTAATCTGCTCGTCTGTACACTACCCATTACACATTACACACACACTACGACGAGTAAACCCGCAACTTCGATACAGAATACGGAATGCAGAAGAAAATCAAAGCCAATGGTCAATCTCTACTCTCTCCTCTTTCCCTCTTGTTTACTACGTATAAAATATGCATATCTGTACACTGTACACTGGACATTCGAAATTTTTGGGTTTGGTTCACAATTGGTCCGCCTACACACATTTCATTTGACTGCAGTGATATGTACTTGTAATACGTAATACAGATACGCGTCTGTAGCATATAATATACAGTACACAACACATTACGCACTGGAACTTTAGCCTCTCTTCATCCACAGTGACAGTAACAATAACACTAAGAGTCATTTCATTTTATTTGATCCATCATGGATAATGGATAATGGATGCAGGATAGAGATCACAGTTTCTAGCCAAGGACTACCAGCCTTACATTTTGTATAAATCATTTACAACGTATAATGTATAATCGTATTTTCTTCTTGTACTATATTCAGTATTCAGTAGTATTTACTTCATGTCCACCTTGTCTCTTTAAAAATTATATAACTATGAACGGATAGTGGATATGCTCCCTCACAAATATGCTCTTGTACATTGTACATAAAGATTTGATTTCAGACAAAGTATTTGAAATCATGGTGGATCAAAAATAGAATGTAAAAACTATAAATACTATCTTCTCAATTTCGTCTCAATTCTTGTGTAATCAGAATCAAGTTATACTTGTACTTTCTGTGTTTATGTTTATGTCTATGTCTGTGATCTGGTATGCTCACTTTTGAATCAAGAAGATCATAAACTAAACTAAAAGCACACTAGACGGGAGACTTGAGTTACTACCAGAGGCTTTATCCACTGTGTGTACCTATATATATATGTAAGTACGCGCTCTTTTATTACGTATCAATTGGAAATCGGAGAGGACTTGATAATATAAGATGAAGATTTCGAGCTATGTTAAAATGTTTGATGAGCACACGTGCACATTGAACTAATATCTACATATTTATATGCACGGACAAAACCAAAATATTTGTGTATGTAAAGGAGAAGATGAAGAAGCTCCTAAGCTCCAACCTTTTGAATTTGAATTAAAATTTGAATGTGAATATCATCATGTGTAAATAAATACGTGCATACATATTATTAGTATTAGCATTAGTATTTGTTCATAGATACTCGATACTCGTAGACACTAGGCACTAGGTACACATTGTGATTCTTGACTCTTGGCTCTCGCCCACACGACCATACAAAAAATCAGAATGGGAATTAAATATTGCGAGAATGATTAGAAAGAACTTTGAGATGGAGAAGAAAAAGAAAAAGAAGCTGTTGCTCTTGAATCTTGAGTCTGAATCTGAAAGAGACAGGGAAATCTGAATCTCATCTCCATCTCTATGAGTATTCAACTCTTTTGTGTACATTATATAGAGGAAAGAGACAGAGAGATAAAGAGAGAGAGAGAGAGAAATCAAATCTGACAAATCCTATTCAATTCACTTGAATCTTTATCCAAGTGTGTACTTTGTACTTGGTAGACTCTTGAAAACACAGGATACTTCCATTATCATCATTGTTATTATATTATTATCACCTCAATTGTCCTCTGTTCTATGTTTATCTACACTGTACACTGTACATTGTACACACGATATGTGTGCACATTTCTAAGAACGGGGCTCGTATTTCACTCATGAGTTCAACACTCAACACTTGGATCCAGATGTACACTTCACATAAACTTGACCGCCTATTATACACACCACACATTTGTACGTATTGTAGATTGTAGAATTTTAAGCCAGCTCCCGTGCTCTGACTTCTGACTTCTGTCATTTTCGTTTGTTTTATTCCAAAAGAAAAGAATATTTTTCTACATGATACTTTTCCATAATCTGTATTTTTTCATTTTCTGAATGTGATTTCATTTTAAATACGAGCTCTCACAAATGATTAAAGATTGCAAATTGTGCAACCGTTTTATTCCCCATACACTGCAAAACAGCGATAAATGTCATGATAGTAGTGATTTAAATGGTGATGATAAAGGCAAAATTTGATCTCATGTTCTCATAAAACTACTGTCAAATAATACACACTAACAGAATGCAAAGCGTATGTATATTGCATAGATACAGCCGTAATAATAATAACCTGATGTGTATTATTATCTAAATCTGAATGGATAAAACTGGATGGAGAATACATAGAAAATAGAGGACAAACAAAAGGTGCGAGGTATATATTCTGCCCTGTCATTTCCATTTCCTGTATTTCTCTTCTCTCTTCTTTGCCTTGTTTCTCCTAGCTCTTGCAATGCTATTTCTCATTTACCATTTCTCCAAGCCGTCTTCATCTCTACAAAATTTGATGGTCGACAGTCTTGTGTACATCATGTGTTTGTATCCAACTGGAGGAAAATTTTGAGCTTGGTCCACTTCAGTACAAGTCGTAGAGTGGGCCAACGTAATCCTACACATGGGCAGTACCGTCAGTGTTTTTTGAGAATTAGAGACAATAGGGTACAAGTATCTTTACTAATTTGACTCAAGCAAAGTACATTAAAAGTTTTCAAATTCTTACAAAAGCGTAAAAAGCCCTTTCTGAAAACTTAAAACGAGGTTTTTTAGTTTAAATAGTTGAATAGAGTAATTTGATTGGTTAAATTTTCAGAAATTTTAATATGAATGTTTGATTGAGCCCAGGGCCAAATGGGTCGGGCTGGATGTCATATACATTATGAAATGGACAAAACTTCTTGGCTAGTATATGTTGTATGCAATGGTCTTGCGATCCAGTTCATATGATATGTAGACAGCAAACAACCTATCTAAATTTGTATATAAAAATAGTATGCACGTTCTTTGGAAAATTTTCTCAATCGTATTGTTTATACAAAGACTTGAATAGCTACACAATACACAACATACACACATGTGTGCGGGCACATTTATATTGAATGTCTTGTTATTCCTCTCTCTCTCTTGGCTCTTGACTGTAGATTGTAGATTGAACACTTTAAAATTGGATTTGACAGGAATACGAGAACATAAGAGTGTGAATGTGTACTAATGCGCTGTTTATAGTCTGCTTTTTTGGTGCGTTTGCTTTGCTTTTCACTTCACTTTGCTTTTTCTCAAAAGTTAAACTCAGTTTAACTTTTAAACAAAAAGCAAAGTATAATGAAATTTTGCTTTTGACATGATTTTGCATCAGTACAAATGAAAAGAAAAGCAAAGTGAACTGCGCATGCCTCGAAAATGTGAGCTGAAAGCAAACTCTAAATCAAAAGTGAAGTGAAAAGCAAAGCAAACGCACAAAAAAAGCGGACTACAAACAGCGCACAAGGGTTTGTAAGTAATAAGTACTTTACTAGTATTTTCACAAGTGTAGTGATGGCTTGTGCCAGTTTTTTTTTGTAGCCAGAGTTTTTTCTTCCTATTTTTTGCTCACACTTTGTGGTTTGTGGTTTATCTTCAAACTTCAAACATAATGTGAATGCACACTCACAGATATGAATGCTCTTGTTTGTGCACCTCTTTCCCTGAAAACTGAGCTCAGCTGAATCAAGAGAAAGCAAAAGAAGGGCTTCTTTCTCACAATTAAATTTTGTAGGGATAAAAAATTTCTGTAAGAATATACAGAAGTATAATGTATACAAATGATACAAAGCAGAAACTTCACAGAGAAAAAAAAGAAGAGACAAAAGATGAAATGATTCACAAGCTGTAATTTTATTTGTTATAATGTTTGCTGTGAATTACTTATGAAGTTTTCCATTCCTACTGCGAAGCTTGAATATTCAATATACACTTAAAATACACATATGAATACATGATTAAATTCATCTTTTATTCATAATTCGTATTTCAATAGTCACAGTTAAAAAGAACGAGAGAGAATCAGAGTACGAAAACTTAATAACTTAATTTTCTGTTGATAAAATTAAGGATCTAGTAAGTTTAACCTTTATTACATAATATAAAATACCCATGAAATGACACAGCAATCTTGAGTTAATAGAAATCCACTATCATTATCATTGTCAAAAGTGACATTAATTGTACAGTTCGTAATTTAAAGTGGTGTATATTATGTGAGCTGTGATGGTTTTGAACTCTTAAGTTGACTGTCATTGACACTGAAAATCAGTGTTGTTTGAGAACTACGAACTTTGCATTTTGCAATGTTGGATATTATGAGACCTAAATAAAAATAACAACTATTATTATATCTGTAACACATACCCAATGTGAGAGTATTTTTTCTAACTTGAATTCATTTTTTCAATTTCAGTCCTGATTTTTTCCCCTTAAATAGCTTATTTATTTGAAGTTTGAAGCAAATACGTAAATAAGTAAACGGTGTATAAATGAAGTTTATGCGTTAATGAGCTCACATACTGATGTAAAAGTAGGAAACGCATGTATTTAGATTTACCTACTGGTTACTGGTTACTGGTTTGTTTCATCCTACAGTTTTTCTGGTCGATTGACTCGTGTAAATGGTGGAAGTGGAAAGAGAAGAAGATTTTAGGATTTGGAGTTTCGAGTTTGGAGTTTGACATGTGCAGAAGGGAAATGGGCAAAATAAGAAAGGAGAAAAAGAATACGGAGAGGAATACGTTACAAATATGTGTGTGTCTACTGTCTACAGTCTACATCATAGAAATGTGCATGCACATTTTGTGTATATAGGGAATAGAAAATAGAACCCGTGAGTTCATCAGGAGAGGAGGAAACGAGGATGAAGGAAAGAGCTAGAGCCGTTGTAAGATCCAATGGTACAGAACAACATTTTGCAAAGGCGTGGTTCGGATTCATCTACACTCTACACGCCGAATTATGACTTGATCACTGAAGCGTCGCAAAACTCAAGTCATTGTCTTGTTCCTTCATATTCTCTTATTCTTTTCTACAGCTTCTTCTTTTGAGTCTATTTATATTGCATGTATAATCAAGTATCAAGTACTTGAATAGTACTGAAAAAGTGCTTGACTGCTGTAATATGTAAAATGTATAATGTACATATATATATGCATAAAAGTGTTTATACTACACACTACACATCTACATGAATTCTGAATAAATAAGTTAGACGTACAATTTTATTGTTCCGTCTTCTCAAATTTTAGTCGTCTACACTCTACACACATCTTCATAGTTAGTACTTTATACATTATACATACACTGTTCACTGTTCATGCTTTGCTATAAATATTTGGTACTACTTAAGTCAAAATTATACATTCAAAAGTTAGCATTCAACTACATCTAATAATATTATAATAATATATAGGAAGTTTTTTTTCACAGTCTCTGTTCTCATGCACCTATGATTTCCGTGTTTAAATGTGTCAAATAATTTTACGACTTGCTGTAATGACTAACAACTGTCAAGCGTTTATCATGTTGTGCGATATGCACACACAATTTACAGTTCACAAAAACTTTGCATGCTGTCTCCATTTGCCATGAGCCATGAACATCAAAACATCAAATAATGTCTCTCTAGTATCGAATATGTATTCTGAGTACTCTTTTGCATGATGTATGGTGTATGGTATTTGATGTCTAACTATTTCTCAGAAGATGTCCTCCTCCATTTTGCATGAATATTAACATATGAATGAGAACAGTTAAACTTTTTAACTACGGTTGTCTTTTTCTGTCACATTACCTTGATAGAATATACTTTAGATGTGTTAGATTGTTAGATTTAGATTTTAAGATGCGTCTCTCTGTGTTCAATCTTCAACAAGAGTACATAATGCATTTTCTGGTACGATCATTAAACGACATTCATAAAAATACACAATAGATAATGGGTAATAGATACTTGCCGAATTTGGCAACTTGTGTAGATGGTAGATGGTAGATATATCATTCTTCCTTTGTGATTTGTGAGTTCTAATCCAAATAATAAACTCAAAAAGCAATCAATCAATCATTCATCGGCATTTTTTTTGAATTTGGGACTTGGAACTGACTCCATTCAATAAACCCTTTTATATTAGCTTCATCTTCGTCTTTACATTTAGGACTTTGCTATCTGTGTACTGGGTATAAAAAGTCTATATGATATAAAAAGAAAATAGTTCTTTATAATATACACTGGCAACTGGTAATGACAAAAGTAAATAACAAGTTGCCATTTTGATTTCAGCGCATCTACAATCTACATTCTTCATTATGATGTAGAAAAAAAGTATAAAAGAAAGTACCTATAATATAATTTATAATAGTTGTTGCTTTTGGCTTTTGGTGTGCTTGTAAGATTTATCGTTTCGTTTATGTCAACTCATGCAGTGGACATGATTCTTAATTCTTTCTTACTCTCTTATACTTTTATCGAGTCGAGTGTCGAGTGTCTAGTGTAGCAAATTGAAATGGAGAATAGAATTACGTACATGAAGAGTGAAGAGATACCATGGCTAAACTTTTATCCTCTTGTTCCTTCTAATGACAAATAGCAGTGAAGAAATTTGACTATACAAATCTAAAAGTACGAATAATCCCTAAGGAATTATTATCATCGTTATGCATGTTGTATGCAGTACGAACAACGCACATATTCACATATATGCACATTGTACATAAGTACTAAAAGACAACTAAAAGAGACTAAACTTTAAACTATAGATTACGAGATTTGATCATGTCGCATCTTTCCACTACAAAATGTCTCATTCACTAGTCACAAGTCAGCCTTATATAATGAACAAGTCTTCTATAGACCTTTTGCAATAAATTATTGTACTCCACACCTTTTATTTTGATGAATGATAAATCCTTTGACAATCATATCCTGGAGTTGTTAAATTTGACTTTTAAATCCTTTTTACAGCAAAGTCTGGTAAAACCACCTTACGATTAAGAATTGAAACTTTAAAACTTCTACATTTTTTACATTTTGGACTGATTCAAACTGGAAAAGTAAAGAAATGTCCAAAGTTTGATTTTATTTTCATTATTCGTACTGGAATTTATAAACTACTGGAGTTTTTTCCATTTTATTCCAAATGGAATTAAATTAATTGTGCATTTAATTTGGAATATTTGTCATCGAGTTTGTATTATCAATGTATGTAAACTGTCTTGTCTGGTTATCTCGTCCATCTTTTGTTATTTATGTACTTTTGTATACTTTCTTTCTGCACACAAACTTACAATAGTATTTCTTTTTATGTTCAGAATTTATGTATTTTTTCAAATTTCTCCTTTAAAATTAAATCCTGATATTTTTAAAACCCGAAAAAGGGATATAAAATATTTTAATGTTCTTAAACGTCCAACTTGTCGTAACAAACCATTTTTAATTCAACTAAAAGTATCTTTTGCACAAAAATTTTACATCAGATCTGTAACAAAAAAACAGACAAGTAACAATTAAATAATATTTAAATATGCTTTTGTGAATCGGTATTTGACTGTACAGTTAAAAGTTGATAGAAAAGTAAGTATTTTTTACGTATTGCATATTAGATCCCATGTAAGTATGTATGCTGTTGTAGCTTGTAGCTGTTCGTCAAAAATGTCACGTTCACTCACGATTGTCATCATCCAACGAGCCGACAGTCGCGAGTCTCACTCGAGACTAGAGAGAAGAATGTACTTTTTTCGTGTTACACAATTGACATGGCACATTCTAACATCTGGATCGGGATTCTGATACAGAATTCCTAACTCCTAACTCCTAACGTGGTAAATATACAATGTACGGATTATTATAAACAATAGCAAATGGCAAATAGTCTAATCGTAAGGAGCAAGGAGCAATGTGTTTCAACTCATATGCAATATGCAATGGGTCATTGTCATTTTGAAGCAGATCTGAACAAAATTTGTTCAGTGCTATACAAAATAAGAATACGACACTCGTCGTCGTCTTTCAAGTCAACTTAAAAGGGAAGGCTGAAGCGTCCGCCTTTTTTTCAGTACAAGAAGACGACGAGGAAGAAAAAGAGAGATATGGTGATGTATGATTATGTAAATTATGTTTTGTACTACAAGATGCTCGTTGCTCTCGTTAATAACATAAAATATATACATTACAGATACATATGCGCACATGTGACATGAGGAAATGCAAATTGTAGATAGGTAGTGGAGAGTGAAGAGGTATAAAAGGTTGCCAGGTACTAGATACTAGGCACACACACACATGTTTTAGTCATCATTTAAAATCACTTTATAATTTTTACGACCGTGTATACAAACTACAAATGTCGCATAATGGAGAATGGAAAATGCGTAGGATATCGTGGACGGCAGACGAGAGAGGAACAGGGAACAAGGTATAAAAGCTGTAGTGTGTAGTGTGAGTATTTCCTAATTACCATGAAGATAGTTAAACAGTTAAATAATTAGTTACATTAGTTCTTGAATTGTTTTTTGTTTTTTTAAAAGGAAGGATGTTGCTGGCCGCTGGCGGGTTTTGATTTTTTGATGAATTTATATTGAAAAGAGGAGAATAATGTATAACATATTACTATGATATTATATTACTGAGCAGAGAACGAGTGAGCATTGGTATTGGCATTTGGTATGATAAAGAAATAAAATAAATAAATAATTAAATGACACACTCAAAAGGTGAAGGAAAAATAAGAAAACCAACAAATGTATAAAGATACAAAAAGGTGCAGAGGGTCGGAGAGAGGAAAAAGGACTTGCTTTTGATTCCATGTCATTAACTCTTTAGCTCGACAGCACAAAATTATACACGCACAACCATACCTTTCCCTTCATCCAACATTGTGTTCTGTATTGTGTATGGTACATTACACTGCAAGAGTACATATTACATATATCTTTCATGAACGTGCTCCAACCTCTTAACTTCAAACTCCAAACATAATATGCTTATGAACTTTTGAAGGAAGAAAAACATTGGACTTGGAGTTTGGTCTGCTATCACATGATGTGATTTCACGGTTGTCAACATTTTTACTCCGGTTTCTTTGTCTGTTGTAGTTGTATTATGTGCATGTGTATCAAGAAAAAGAAAAGACGGTTGATGTCTGGCGGTAGGTACGTCAAGTCAGTATTATTATTTTTGTTTTTATTATTATCATAAGCTGTATTATGTATTATATCTGTGTACTGATATAGATGAAAAGTGTATAGTAAATGAGACTCACACGCGCTGATATCTTTACCCTTTTGACTCAACGTTTTGTCCTGTCTCTTCTTAATGATTTTCGTTTTCCATTATCTTGTCAAAATATCAAAGGTGTCCATAATGCGTAGCTATACATATTTTACAGACATATTTGCTTATTATGTGTATCGAACTGAAATAATTGAGTTGTATACTAGGGAATTACATGTACGTACATTCTGATGCTTGTATAATCACTATGCACATGAGACATGGGAGAATTTTGTCGTGGTCACTAAACATTGAAAAATTACAATTCTCCAATTTCTGGAGAATACAAACTAAAACACAACAGCAAAAAAGATGAATGCCTCGCTTACACAAAACATGAACAATTTCTCCTACAGAGACAATATAAAAACATGATATTACGAGAATATCATCAACATTAATGTGTAATTTATTGAAAAATTAAATTTGATGTATTACCTTTGGAGCATGTGTAATGTACAATACGTAGTAGATAAAATTGTTCTACAAAGGTATAACTTCAATATAAAATATGATCATTTGACTAGATTCTAGATTATGACCGGTGTGCAGTCATGAAGTAAATTCACTCTCGGGGGAACACATACCGGAAATTCTTCATAATAATATGTGCACTAATAATATCATAACGTTCATTTTTTCATCCTTTTTACACCATTCATGTACATTGTACAACGTGCAACATATTGTACCGTTATACTCGACACTTTACTTTACGCATTATATCCTTTGTACAAATGTAACTTGTTATGGTAAGAGCATACATGTACTCTTAAAAAACATTGTTTTCACGGTAGAATTCAGGAGGCAGTATCATCAAAACAAGACGAAAGCATCTACAATCTACATATATGGTGCAATAAGCAATATAGTATCAGACAAAGTACATATGTGTATACACAAAAGTTAAGAAGTATAGATCAACAAAAGATGAAAGACCGGTGGAAGTGAAAAGGAAGTAGTAAATTTCTAACTGGAGACGCATAAATCCCAATAACTATACTAATTCTAAGGTTTTTACAATTCACTTTCTACCTATTTACGTTTGGAAATTTTCCCCATTTATGAATCTTGGTAATGAGCGTTTTTACGGGAAGTAAAAACCAGTAGAAGGAAACACTAAACAAATTAATTGTTATAACTCAAAATACATACGGTTTCAGTACATTACTGTTTGTTGGCTAATAGTTTATTCTTTGAAGCTCTGATGTTTTTTAAACGATAAACTGATTGATGGAAAATCTAGGAACCATGTTTTTCTCTATTGATTCTGAATATCGTAGTACAAGAAAAAGCTCTTTCTTCGTAAATGACAAGAGTTAGGTAAAATTTTGGTTTTTCTGACCTCCAGTACTTGAAAACTTGACATTGCATTCAAAAGGTACAGTACATAGTACAAACACGTAGAATACATATTACATAATTTACATGTAATATATGTATTATGTATTTATAAATCAACGAACTACAACAAAGAAATACACGTTGAGTGTCGACAAAGAGGAAAACGAATATTCAAATAAAGGAACAAAATGCTATTTATTGTTAATGTACATTGTACATACATCCGAAGAACTCATGTAGCAGAAAAGTCTTTGCACGCAAATACGTTTAAAGTGTTCATTTGGTTGGCGGATGCTCAGTTCTTTCAACTTCCAACTCCTCTAAGATCACAATTCAAAACTCAAACAAATATTGTACACACAGACGTATGAGTTAACTCTTATTAAAATACATAGTACTCTTGGACAAAATGTAAATTTGAATGACTTGTCAAATATGAAAAAGTCAGTACTTATGATTGCCGTTTGTACTGTTTCATTTTTATTCTAAAATGTATACTTCTGGTTCCTCCTGTCTCGATGCTACTTTTCTTCAATATTGAATTAATAGAGATGAGAATACATGTACAATGTATATTATCATGGATCATGGATACTTTTGTTGCATAATTGGACAGGATATATAAAGGTTTATGTATGTATGTATACATACAGTAAATTTACAGCAGATCTTTACAGACACACATTGGTAGGTATACGCACTTTTTATATTTTAATGTATAAGTAGTCAGGGTTCATGGCTCACACACACATACACATCAAGTTCGGAGTATTTTGAACTTTGAATTTATCAGTATAAATGTGATGGTTCTCATTGACTAAGCTATTCCATGCATGACAGTCAGTTGAATTTTGAAGAAGAGCAATTTCCTGTCTCTCCCTGTGTCAGGTTTTCACTCTTCATCCATCCTATGCAGTTCATGGTACATGTATAATACATAATATGTCTGAAAAATTCCATTTGTCTATCTATTTTTACTTTTTACTCTGCATTCTACAATTTACTATCCCTATCTAGCTTTTGTATCACTTGTATAAATGCATCAGATATGCATACAGCCTGTAAATATTCATTCCAATTCCAATGATTTAAATTATTTGTATATTTGTTACTTTTGTTTTTTCTGTAATATTATGAAGTTCATCTACCTTCAACGACCAAAAACGTTGGGATTATAAAATTTCACCTATTAAAGTGGAAATTGGTGGATGGAAAAGCATGTTGAATAATTTTCTAAAAATACCTACAATATGAAGTTTTGTAGAGCAATTTAAATCAAGGACCCAGTCAGAAAATTGTCATTGATTGTAAATTGTATCAAATTTTTTCGTCAAAATTAAGTTGCAATTTCTTAATTATTATGCAAATATTTTTAAATACAAAGTGTAAAGTTGAAAAATGATAGGGAATGTCACTGTACATGGACATGTGAAATGTTTCAAGAATCAAGATACATAGGTATATACTAGGTATATACATAGTCTGAATAGCTCGAATGAGAGAAAAACTCGCGTATATGTAATAGGATGAAAAAGTTCAGAGCTCGAGAACTCACACTGTGTAAAATGTTTCTCGGTTTTCCACGATGTGGTTTTTTGAGCCCATTTCATATAATGCATATTATTATAGTACGTTGTTTTTATATGTACAGGTGCGTAGAGGAAGAAAATATTACGACATAGCATTTAGTCATATTATAAAGCTTAGAAAAGGTCAGTTGTAGTTCAAATTTATTTTATTTTATTTATTTTATTTGAACTTTATTAACGTGTTTAACTTGGGTTGACCGAAGTCATCCGTACAAAAGACGGGTCTTCCCCCACG
>JAQGBH010001460.1:0-32427 GCA_034698265.1 Sminthurinus aureus | reverse complement strand
GGAAAAAATTTCCTAGGTAATTTTGCAGGAGTTGCCGGACCAAAATCTCAAACTTGGATTGAACTTAAATCTATTTCCGCTCCAGACTCAGATCAACAGCAAAAATTAAATTTGGATGTCCGGAAAAAACCGGAATCCGGTTCTGGAATTCGCTCTCGTCCTCGCCCTCTGTTGACGTGGCCGCTGCAATATTCTCTAGATGAACTTTTGGCCAAAACACTTCCGCTGATTCTCGAAACATCAAAACTGTTCGTCATGCTCGTTTTTGCGGTTGATCCGAGTCGCCCTCAACTTTTGCACTCGATTCTTCCGCGGGAGTGGCAAAACTGGTACAGTTTCCTCGGGCTTTTGACTGCTGAAACCATTTCTCTGACGATCGTCACTCTCTTTGCCTGTTTCTCAATCATTTGTCAACTCCTGTTCTTCAGCAAATGTCAGGCAGAATTCAAACGACTGGATCTTCAACTCAGGTTTGAGTTTTGAATCTTGAATTTGCGCTCATGTCACGAGTATTTTTATTTAACTGAATATTTAAAAGCGCTGAAAATTGCATATACAAAAAAATTGTCTTATTTTTGTGTGATTTCTTATGTAGAAATTTGGAGGAAAAATTCCAGCGCCTTCCACTTCAAAATCGAAACATGAAGAGAGAAGTTTGGATTCTCCGTCAGATTCTGAAGGAGATGAAAGAACTTGAGGTTTTCATCGAGCTCTTCAACCGCTGTTTTCCTCCCTGCATTTTTGCACTCAAGCTCGTTTGTTTGTCTGTTTCCATCACCAATTATTTTTTCACGATTCGGCATGGTGCAGATTTCCCATTTCTGGCTGCTTTCACTGTTTACTTGGCCGTCGTCTTGACTCTGATCTACGGAATTCTGTATGAAAAAGCCTTTTCAATCCCCGAGAAAATGAAGCAGTTGAAAACCCAGTTTTTGCTCTCTGCTCACAAATCAACATCAAGTTCAAGCTCAACTGCTGACGATACAAATGGAAACTTTCGGGCTGAAATGGAGAGAGGAATTTGGTCAATTCGAGATGTCGGAATAAAAGTTGGGAGTTTTCACACACTCGAGAGACAAAGTACACCAAATTTTGTGGACTTTGTATTTCGAAATGTGGTAAATCTACTCGTCACTTTCCCCCGATAGAGAATCAATCATCACTTTGTCACCGCAGTTATATTATTGTAAATTAAAAATACTGGTCTGTTGAATGCGAGAAAACAGTGGCCAATATCGAATAGCACTGTCAACTTTAAACTAGATGAAAATGGTTTTTACTCCATGAAAGTTTCTTTTATGCTTGCTCTTGCTGTTGTGGTTGTAATAAAAAATTTTGTTCAGAGTTGACTTTTGTTCATTGTTCATTGAATTTCCTCAGCTCAAAGTTTTAAGCCCAATCAAAAAGGTTTGGAGCTTAAAATATTGCGGATTGGACGAATAGGAAAAAAGAAAGGAAAACAAGTCTTGTGCAAATTTGAATTAAATTAAATTTAAACTTTAACTTTGAAAATGTCTTTAAAAATAAAAAACTGCAGATACATTTCTCAATTCACAACCTTTGTGGTGAACCTCATTCCATTAAGAAGCCCAGCAGAACTAGCGGATGAGTTCGCTATCAAGTCTCCCGCCGTTCCAGAAAATCCGCTGATGTTCAATGTTTATGTATAGTAGTTTGTGCACCCGGAAATGATTCCAAATTTCAACGAGGTTTTCTGATTTGGCAGTTGGTCCGTAATTTCCAGCGATGATTAATGAACACGGAACAATTCCACGATGACGGCTCCAAGTTCCACATTTGACATAAAATATGCAGCAGATTTAATCAGAGATACAGCAAAGTGGTTCCGCTACGCTGTTGCATGACCACTGAAAGGATTGGAGAGCCGTTCATTAATTAAAGTGTTGAATATTGAACGGCTTTTACGTCTTATGTAAGAGTAGTTTGTGTGTTGCCTGGAAACAAAAATGATACACACGACACACATTTTATATAATGTTCCTGGTTCCTTATATTACGTGTCCAAACTTTGTACATTTTGTTCTGTACTTTTCCAGTACAAATCAGAATCCAAATCCAGGTGGAGTGTAGTTAAATCCGAGTTAAATTTATCAAGAATTCCAAGTTCTCGGATCCTGAAATGGTTATAACAATTACAAATTGGGAACTAAACTAAACTGAAGTAAATAAACAGAAGTACGGTGAAAATTCCATCCCGTTTGACGTTGACGTTTTACTACATCGAGTCGGGTATTTCATATTTCATGAGTGAAAACAAAAATTTTCACCAGTTTTACGAATTTACATATTTTATTTTCCTATTACTTCATTGTTAATACAATTCACATATTTACAATGCGGAAAATAAAAAACACTGAACAACATTTTTATTTTGTCATTTTTTCAGCGGGTTTAATTCAAAATTCAAATTTTAAGCGCAGTTCAAAGTTCAAAGTTCAAGTTGTTTAAAATACAGAGTTTAGACTATAAAATTTTCCGTAGTTTTGTCATTTTGACTGTGACAATAAATTTGACACAAGAGAAAACTTTTTGATTTAAAATTTAAACTACAAAACTGAAAAGAGAGAGATCAATAGCAATGGCAAAGGCGAGAAAGCAAAGTAAGAAAATTCCTATGGAAATGGAGTTTCAAACCCGGTCTGAAATTCAATCCAAAGTTCCAATTTCAATTGTCCTCAAGGAAAATTTGACTGAAGTTTCAAATAATTCTCCAGTTTCAGTTCGCGCTGAAACTAAAGTTAACCTGGATGAAATTCAGGTTCAATTAGAACATCAAGATCAAGACGCTGTCCACTGTTTTTCTGATCCTCATGCTCACGCTGATATTGATTTCAATTCCCTTCCCGCCTGTTTCCACGATGCAGAGCGGAGATATACAAAAACGGATTTGAAGTATAATTTTGCTGCGATTTATTTCACGGCCTGGATAAAAATGAGTCCTTTGGGAGTGGACAAGAGTTCGAAAAATTATCCCAAAGTCCGAGTTGGTCACAAAATTGGGTGGAAAACCAGGATTTGCTTCGGCTGGTTCCTTCTCGCTCTGACCCGACTTTTCAGTCTCATCTTTTCAACGATTCAGGTGATGCTGACGGAAGACGCGGAGGAGGAATTGGGCCGAATCACACTGATGATTTGTCTCACGACCATTTTCACACTACTCGTTTATTCCTTGTTTTCAATAATGTACGAGACAATTTGTCACTGCATACTGCTGGACAACTCTATTTTCAAGTACCTGGACGATGGTAAAATATTTATCATTGTCAATAATTATTATTGTTGTAGTTTCACACAAGTCACAATTACCTAAATGTAATATTTTACAATACTTTTTGCCACAGAACCGGAGCCAGAGGAAAATGACCAGAGAAAATCCACACCTGCAGATGACAATGACGGCCGTTATAGTTGGAGTCAGAAATTCGGACTTGGATTTCACACCCCAAAAGTGCTTTTGATAATTTATCTTCCGTTTCCCATTTACTCGCTGTGTGGGATGATTCCACTCATGTCACTCTACGACCCATCTTTTCCGCTTCTCCTCGTTTCTCTCCTTCCGCCGGAACTAAAATTTAGTCTTGGATTTTTCTGTGTCCTCCTCTTCGACTCCATCATCGTCACCTATTACATCATGATCATCCACATGGTTTTCTACCTCTTTTTCTGCATGCATCGAATTCAAGAGGAAGCGGAACTCGCCATTAAAAATATGACAATCAAGAAATCCAAGGAATCCAAATTCAACAAACAAGAAGACAAGGAAACAGAAGCGGACGCAGAGTTGGAGAGGATGAAAATTGTCAAGGGGCTCAAAAGCCTCAGGCTCCTTCATATCTGGATACAATTTTTCAACCTCAGTTTTTCAAATACTGTCTACTTTTGCAAACTCATCGCTTTTACAGGATCAATTTTGGGTGGATTTGGTTTCATCAAAATGGTGGAAGTTGAAAATGTGCCTTATGCTACTGTTTTCGGCGCCTTCTTCATCGAAGGAGTCATTCTCTACAATATTTCTTTTGGGGCAGCCTACAACATCCCAGAGAAAGTTGAAGAGCTCAAACGACAAGTTTCTCAGCTGTCTTACAGAAAAAGGAGCAAGGGGTCAAATTCAAATCCGAATTCAAGTCAAAATCAGAATCAAACCCAAAAAACATATGAGAGAAAATACACAAAAAAATTAATGAGATCCGTCCCGTGGCTTGGAGTAAAAGATGGCGTTTATAAAATGGAACGGATGACCTGTGCCAATTTTCTACAGTTTGCTACTGAACAAATTACCGACCTTCTTCTAGCTTATTAATTTTTGTAAAAAGTATGAAAATATTTAGAGTTTTGAGTTGTGTAAAAGTGTTGATGTTTATTCTATTGCTGAAAGTGCAGAAAATTATTTGGACATTATTTAGGATTTTGATTCTTGCTACAAATACTTTTTTTTAAACGTCCTTAAATTTTTTTTGTATACATTTTGTATTATGTGTTGCTTTTAATTATCTACTTTTGTTTGGATTTAACTGTTTATAATTCCTAAAACCGTCATTTACGCGCCGTATTTTAAACCATCATAACTGCAATTGCCTTTTGTGTACCAAACAATAATTATATCATTGAAATAGAATTTATTTTTTCCGGACTAAAGTTGAAAAAAGTTGGTCAAAATGGAACAGGTTAAAAAGGTAAATTCTATATTCTATATCAATAAGTTTATTATGACGAAGCAATGCCATCTTTTCTCACATCGAGGATTGCTATATTTAAAAAACAAAAGGCGCTTCCCAGATGCACTTTGCTCTGCGACGGCGATTCAATGGATCTGCCGTTTGAAAAATCTGGCTGTCAAAATTTTGCGCCTTGTCAACAGCTTTACAAAATTGAACTGGTCTGGGCTCGTCAGAATGTAACATGCACCAAAGACTTGCCTCATCTCATCACCGATAAACTGAAACATCCAAAAACCGTTTTCATGACAACGGTTCAAGATTTTCCTTTCTACTGGAATCAATTCAAACGGCAGATGAAACAAAATCCAGAACTCAGCATGAAATTCGTTCAAAATTCAGAGGAAAAAGATGAGAAAGTCCAACAAATTCATGGATTTTCAATCAATTTCTACTGGTCAAAAATTAACAGAAATGATGCAGATTTCATCCTGAGTCCCTTAAAAAGTCTGCTGAGCTCTGGCATTTTTTGGTGGTGGGAAAAATGGGATCAAATCAAATTCCACAGGGATCGACAAATTTGGAGAAATTCCAGCGAATTTATCGACGAATCTCTCGCGGAATTCAAACCACTTTCATTTCGAGATTCCGATATTCATCTCGTCTTTTGGATTTGGCTCCTTTTCCTCATTCTCCCAGCAACCGCTTTTCTCTTTGAAATCATTTCAATCGATAAAATTTGGAGCAGAATTTGGCTCGCCTATATACAAATTCACCAGATGATTTCCCTGAGAAACCCAAAAGTTGTACAAAAATTGGTAATTATATTTCCCGCTGTTGTGGTTGAAAGAAGTGAAAAATCCCAGTTCGGCAAAGAAGTCAAAGGTCAAACGATGAAGATCCTTTTAGCGCTGAAAATGGCAAGAAACCGGAAAGGAGAAGGAGAAAAATTCATTCAGAGGATGAATTCAGAGGAAATGTATTATGGGAAACAAGCAGAAATTTATTCGGCAGGACGACCAATTCAAAATCAAATCACATGATCAAATTACATCAAATTTATTACTCTTGTTGTTTTAATGTCGTTAGTGATATTGCCTTAGTTTTATATTCACAGAATTAATATCAGAATTACGGAATCATTTGGTTGCGAACTGAACCTTTCAACTATTTTCTAGTTTCTTGAACTGAAGAACTTTAAACTTTGTTCTGAAATTTTGTGAGCATTTCAGGTTAATTTTTTTCCATGGACACTGTTTTTCATGTGTCAGGCAAATTTCAGGTTTTGTTTGTAAAATTTTTTATGTATGCACAGTTCAAAACGGAATTGATGTTCCCGGTTTTAGAAATTGAAATATCTTGTTGCTTAAATCTTGCACTCAAGTAAAATAATAAATAAGAAAACCCAAAAAAAGAGCACACACAAAAAATGTTACAAATCATAATAATTTTATCCCAAATTCAGTCATAAAATTGAAATATTAGAACGGACGTCATAAGAAAAATAATGATGATGGTTGATAGTATTTTGTATTTTGATTTAATAAATAGAATTGCGCGGGCTAAAATTTGTGCTCCGCTCAGGCGCCGCACGGGAGTGCAATAAAATTCCAGTGTTGACTCCCGTTTCGTTTGTGTATATGAACTCGGAGCAGAAGGGTTGCAAAAAGAGGACATTTTCTTACAAGTCCACGAGAAAACAAGGCGGGAAGTCAAATTAGGTGAACATTATTTTTTTCTAATTTCTAATTTCAAACGAGTTTCTTGATTAAAATTCGAAAGGATAAACTACCAAGCTTCTTCTTACAGGTGTTATAAAATTTTCAGAGATTTTGACTGCCCTGGAGCCCTTTCACCTTTGGCGCTATACGAAAACAATCAAAATACTTAAATTTCCTAAAAAAACAACGTAATAAAATTTGTAATTTGTATTTTTGAAGGATGCCCAAGAAAATCCTCACAGCTCTGTTCTCATCCAAACAACATGTAAACAAAAATAAGAAACGTGGATTTTCCTGGAAATTCGTCATTTATATTGTTTATTTTAAGTGTAATTTTGCATTTTGCACATCATTTGTCAATGGTACTTGAAAAAAATAAATAATAAACAACAAAATCTTTATCCCATCTTTAAGCAGTTTTCCGTTTGCAAACCAACTGATTTATTCTTAGTATTTTGATTGCCGGCAGTCGAATTTCGTATTAAAAACTCGTACACAGTTTTGACCATTTTGTTGTTACTTTAAACTTTAGATGGATTAAATTGATCAAATGACTCTCGTATAGACTGTGTAATGTAGAAAGTAGACACACAAAAAACTCTTATAGACGTTTGATTCAGAAATCCGTGACTTTTGTCCTTTGTTTGATGCAGTAGAAACAAGTAAAATCACAAGACACAAGCGACAAAAGAGACAGGAGAAATAATTTCACAAGTGAGAGTGGAATGTCTAATGTTGAAGGTGAGAGTTGTGTTGATGTGTCGACTGTCGACGTCTGTTATCCGGCGACTGTACTCGTCAAAAGGAGGAGCGAGCCAAAGGAAAAGGAAAAGGAGCTTTTTGTTTCGTACGTTCGCCGTGCAGAGAGCTGAACAAAATGAGCTTGCATTCACCATCACGATGACGATTTCCGCTTTTCTCAACTCTCAACTCGGCTTTGAAATTCCAGTTGCCCCATTTCTTGAGAGTTTTCACGTCTATTGTCTTGTGGGCTCATTTTTCTTTAGCTACGAAATCCCATAGCAACACATTAAAGTAACCTTTGTTCCAACTCTCCAAAACACTTCAGAAAAATGATCACCATGGAAAATCAACAGAAATTCATGCGGTGGCAAGAGAAATTTAAAATCAAACAGTAATTAAATGTCATCAAATTAATCTTGTTGTCTAGGATGATTTTTCCATTCAAGTTTCATTCACGATCTCGGTCTCGATCTCGATGACTTGAAATTTAACAGTCATTTCATAAATAATGCAACATATGTAACATGTACGGAATGAGTTGCTAAAAGTTTGAAAGTTTTTGAAAATACTTCCAATGACAATTTTGAAGGGTTAACAAGCGACGAAGGATAAAGTCTGGGATCTGGGAGCTTTGTTGTTGTCTTTTCCTCCTTGGAAACATTGAAAGTTATTTTAAGGTTCATTTCTCACCTTTTTATTTCACCTGTCAATTTCTTGTTGTTCATTCAATCCGCCGTTGATACATTGAGACATTTTTGTTAGTAGAATTTATTTTGTACTTTGCTCAGATTTACGTTCTGAGTTTTCGTCCTTTGTCTTTTTAAACCCTCGAGCCTCGAGCCTCGAGCTATTTGACGTTTGAGTACACTTTTCTACCTAGATTTGGAATTTGT
The DNA here is from genome assembly GCA_034698265.1 of Sminthurinus aureus. Taxonomy (NCBI): domain Eukaryota; kingdom Metazoa; phylum Arthropoda; class Collembola; order Symphypleona; family Katiannidae; genus Sminthurinus; species Sminthurinus aureus. The sequence continues at coordinate 24,393 of JAQGBH010001460.1, read as the reverse complement.
ACTCTTTTAAAACAAAAAAGACGTTATTTAAAATGAATAGGTAAAAAACAGGTAAACATTGTAACTCCTTTCACATTTCACACTCGGATGAGCATTCACAAGTTCACGAACCTTGAAAAGAAACAAAATACAAGGTATTTTGATCGAGAATCGAGGATTAACATTTTTTCAGGTCATTTACTCTCTTTTTTAGTCGAAGGAATTTTGACTCAGGTAAAAAGTTGGCATTCGCTCCTTTCTCATTGATTTAGAAAGTAACAAATTGTCATTCTGCTGATATTGAGAATTGGGAATTGGGAAAAATTGAGAAAATGCATCCACATTTTCCACCTTTTGCGTTTTATCTTCTACTTTTTTACCCCTTGATAATTTTTGGGAACAGCGATAACAGCGATAGAAAATCGGAACATGAACCTGAAATTCAATTAAAATTTAGTCCATTTCCCTCCACAACCAGAGATTTTCAATCCCTAGCGGAAAATGACCCCTTCGCCCAGGCGTCGCATGCGGGTTCAGGTCCAAATGTAACTATTGGAGGTCATCAAATAACTTGTAGTGAAGCGGGAATTCCGTGCTCCGAAGATTGTGGATGGGTGGATTGGTGGAATCAAGAAAATAAAACAGTAGTGGCGCCCCCTATCCAAGAATTGAGCGGCAGCTCCTTCACCGCCTGTTTTCAACGATGTGCGAATACGAGTGCTTGTACTAGTTTTGGGTTTAATAGTGGCTCCTCCCTCTGTAGACTGTTTGGGACCTACAGGTCAAATCAGATACGACCTGCAAGAGGTTGGTCACTCTCAGTCAGAATTCCCGGTACGTCCGTCGTCCTTCAAGAATGGGCTGTGACCAGAGATGTACGGCCTCGTTCTCCCGCGTTTAAAAATGTGACCATGGCCAATCCGAATGCGACGTGGGTCAACTGCCTTGACCTCTGTGTACATTTTCATCACCCCTATGTCAACACGAGTCAACTCGGTCCAAATGGAACTAATCTAAATACGAGACCAAATAGTGAAAAAGGTTGCCAAATTGCCGTTTTTTCAACAGTGACCAAAGAGTGCAGTTTGTACAGGTCATATTTTAGGTCAATGTACATCACAGAACCGAATTTGGTCACGATTCTTCATGCATCCGTTTACACGAGCAGTAATGAATGGCGGTTTTCATGGCGTAAGAACAAAGTCTTTCTTTTTTTTCTTTTTTTTCAAAAATACGAGGTCAGCGGTCACAAAAATTTTAAAAGGTCTTTCTAAAGTTTTTTTTGACCTGTTCTGTTTTGATCTGTGATCTTTATTGATTTTAGTTGGAGCAGTAGCGCCACCGCCACCTGGCGGGAATCAAACTTCCGTTCGGGTCTTTGACACAGAGTCCATAGAAAATTGCCTTGACTACTGCTTAAACAGAAATTGTTATGTCGCAGTTACTCGGGCAATTGAAGATGGCGCTGCCATTACTTGTGAAAGTTATTTGTACTTGCCCTCAAATTTTGAAGGTGTTGAAGGTCCCGGCCCGAACAATTCATTCGTCTGTGATGTTCCCAAAATCAGCGCCGGTCTACCACGTCAACTGCAGCCCTATGTAAAAATCATTGGTGAACCCGTCATCAGTTTCAACACTGGGGGCTTGAATTTTTGCTGGAATCGACTTTTGGAATTCCAGGGAAATGCCTCACGCTCACAGCCAACTTGTTTCATCCAATACTTTGAATTTGATGATGAAACTGGTGATTGTATCATCTACGAAGGAGAAATCCTGGAACAACTAATTTCGGACCCTGATGAAGAACCGGAAACTAGTTTAAGGGGCTACTTTAATCCAATTCCAACTCATCAATTTCCCTTCTTCTACGCCTTTGACTCCTTCTGGACATCACCAAGTGAAATTGAGAGCATCATTGACCTCAACGCAGGTCAAGAAAATGACCTCATGACCTGCCTTCAAAACTGCGAGAGGTCAAATTGTTCTGGAGTTGTCCGAAATCCCCGAGAAAATACTTGTCTCTACCTCAATGAAGAACAAATGGAACGGATTTTACAGAGAAACATTACGGAAAATTTTCCCACCAACTACACAATCCATATTTACGAGAAAGAGAGTGAACTCAGCTACCTGGACAGCCCACAAAAGTACAGTTGTATGTCCGAGGGTTTCCTCAACATGCAGCTTTCCACATCAAACCACTCTGGGCGTGTGAGCTGGGAGGAGCTGTTGGAATTTCGAAGAGGTCTCCCTCGCGGGAACAATGCGCCACTTCAACCACATGACCAGGATTTTAGCGGGCAGATCTGGCTAACCAATAGAACATTTTCATCTTCATCAACCCCTGTTGTCAAGGAAACGGTCAAGGATTTGAAATTAGGGGCGGCAAAAGTTGTGACGGTAAAATTTGAAATTAAAAAAGCAAATTATCAGCTTTGAGTTGTATTTTTTGGTCTTGAAAACTTTCCGAATCAAACAAATTTTTAAATGTGTTTTTGAATTCAAATTTAGGTCATTGGCACTGGCGCCGCTGCGGGAGGTGCGGCTGGATTGTGGAGTAAGTGTAAAATTACAACGTTCAATTTCAACTACGATGCTCAATAAAATGAAAGTTGAATTTTGATTTTGAAAACTAATTAACCATTTGAATTTTCAGTTGGCGGTGGCGTGAGCCCTATTTCGCCGGTAACCGCAGCCGTTGGAGCGGGAGTTGGCGCTGCAATCGCTGGAGTTGAATTGGGACTTTATTGTGTAAGAATTTCACTTTTGTGTTTTAATTTGAGACTTTGATTGAAATTCGAAAATAACCATTAGTTTTTCTTTGGTTACATTTGGGTTTTTATTAGTTGTTGACTGGGTGCAAAGATGACGATCCGGTGACCTGCCCAAGACGTTGTGGTCTCACCAAATCCTCCACCTCTCAATTTTTAGCCCTCATTCGGGAATATGACGACCAAGGGAAAATAGAAGAGGAGAAAGAAGAAGTTCTTCAAAATTCTATCGATTTTGTCGAACCGCCCAGTTGCCCTGAAAAAGAACCCAGGGCTAAAGGGGGCATTCTGTCAAATTTGACCACCTCATTATCCGCCTTAAGTTTGAAACAAAATGATGACTGCAGATGTGTCACGCCTATCGATCCTTCAACCGGACAGCATGAACCCCTCCCCCAACCAATTACGCCCACTGACGCCCAACTTGGTGAATTTGACTATTACATCCTTCAGGATCACTGTCATGGAACTCCAGGTTATTACTTCTTTTTAAAATGCATTAGTTTAAACATTTTTACCACTATCATAAAAATAGCGCCATCTGTAATTTTTCCCTATCATTATTACTATTTTCAGTTCAAAGAAGTTGTGCGGTCTGCTGTAAAGTGGGTTACCAGCCTGAAAATCACCTGTGGTGCGTGTGCCAGGCAGATCAAAGTGTCAACTGGGATAATCCGCAGCCTCGGTGTGTTGGCAGAACAAATTGCATCACCTCTTCCTTCACATGGCCTAACGGAGTTGGCGAACAAGGAGCTGTCGGTGTAAATGAGGAAATATGGCGAGTTCCAGTGACCAACTGCAAGAATAATATGTATTACGCTGTGGGTTTTAGCAAAACCCGCAGAACACCTATCTATGCGCTGTACAAATTCCATACAGGTTAAAAAAGAAAATTATTTAATAATAATAATTACTAGAAATTGCTCAAGATAGTCAAGAATAACTAAATACCGCACCTCAATCGATTTTGGGTTTATTTTATAGACACAGGACCTGATTTGGGTAGAGCGAATGATTTTGTAGCATTTCCTTGCACAGACAGGCAACTGCATGACTCTCAACTTTCAAACGCCTTCTATTCCTTGATTGGTGGAAGACAATGGCACAAAGGTCAGTTTTTAGTTTAAAACTTATTTTCTTAAAGGTCAAAGGTCAAGTGTCAAAGGTCAAGGTCAAGTATTATTAATATTCAATTTTTATTTGATTTTAGGTCATCTGGCCCCTCATCAAGACATTCGAACCTACGAAGATGCTGTTTCCTCCAGCTTTTACTACATCAATGCGGGTACTTAACAAAAATTGGAAAAAAATGTCCAATGTTTTAACCTTTTTGATCAATTTTTCATCAGGTGGCTTCATTTCTCTTTTGTTTTTGGTCACCAGTTCCACAAGATGGCTTCTCTAACATTGCCTGGGCACAAGTTGAAACGAGGGTTCATAACCTGCTGAATGAAAGGATTGTGGTTGGAAATCAAGATTTTGGACCTCGAGGCGGTTTCATTATAACTGGAACTTGTTGGGATGGATTCACGGTAAAGAATTTAGCCAAGTTTGCATTTTTTGTCATTATAATTTTGAAGTATTTTTATGCTTACTTATTTTGCATGACCTCAAATTGACCTAATTTTGACCTCTTTGACCTCTTTGGGATAGTTTTTGACCAAGACTCCATCTTGTATATGGAAATTGGTGTGCACCCGTTACAGACCGCAGGAAGTCAGTGTAGCAGCATTCTATCACACCAACACACCCGCCAACACAGAAGCGGAGAAGCAGGCTAGACGACGAGAAATGTATCGAATTTATGACCAGTCATTTTTGAACGGGAAAGTTGGACCAAATAACTTTGAAGCACGCCAATACTGGAGTGAAGCTGCCGTTTATTATACTCAGCCGTCTGATGCACAGTTCTTGAGGCAGTGCTATGATGCCGCAGCCATCAACTTCCCTCCAATTACATTGCCAACTACTCAAGCGCCACCTACAAGTACGCAGAAATAAGAACATTTCTCTTTCATTTCTCTTAAAACTCATAGAAACTTTGAGATTTTTTGGCCAAGTTAAATTAAGTGTGATCATGAATTAATTAATTTGGTTTCAATAGGAGAAGAATTGGAATTGGAATTGGAGAAGCAGGCAACGCCAGGGCCAAACGAGGGTGAATATGCGCTTTACTTGTGGTGGATGACCAATTTGTTTGGGCCAGATTTTGACCCTTTGAAAGGAGAAGAACCGGCGCCACAAGCGGGTGAGTTTTTATACTTTAGATAGTTTTAGATGCTTTTATCAAAGATTTCTAGATAAATAAATTTAAATCGGTCCATGTTCAATTTTCAATATGCAGTTCAAAGTAATAGCGGCGCTCCTCCCGCCTGCGGGAAGAAAGTTGTGGGATATGTCACCGGGTAATTTAATTTTCGAATTATATTGATTTCCTTGATTTTCCTGTTTTTATTGATAACTTTTGAATACACATAATCACTTATTTTAATTTTTAGATGGTCAGACACGCCGTTTACTCCAAAAGCCGCAAGGTAAAAAAACTAAAATGTTAAATAATTAAATTCCATCGTGATTAAAAACTTTGATTGGCTTTAAATTTGAAATAACTAAATTGTTTGTTTTTTTGCAGCTACTTGACCCACGTGATTTTTGCCTTTGTTGAAATGCATCCGGATGGTAAATTGTGGAAAACAAATTAGACAATTTTGAATTAAAATGGCTTAAATTCAGAAAAAATTACATGATTTCCTTAAATAAATGATGAATTTTAGGATCGCTAACAATTGGAAGTGCAGATCCACAGAACAGCAAGAACAAGACGTTGGATCAGCAAAAATCCTATCTGAGACTCTATGAAATCAAGGATGCAAAGATAGCAAGCGGAGGGCGACTCAAAACCATGTTTGCAGTTGGTGGTTGGGAAAATTCACAGTATTTTTCAAAAGTAATCGCTGACCCAGCATTAACTCAAAATTTCATTCGAGATGCTATTTACATTTTGGATTATTTTGATATGGATGGAGTTGATGTGAGTTTTATTTCTAAAACGTGATTCATTTTTGTATTTTGTAATAGAATTCTTTAGAATGATTGTTATCTGTAGGATTTGAAGCATTCCAAATTATAAATTGTAATACTTTTGTACGTTGTTGTCGTAGGTTGATTTTGAATATCCGGTTTCCGGAGGCGCGACAAATGGAACTGCAGCGGATAAGGAAAATTATGTAAAGTTTCTCTCTGCTATTCGTAGCGCTCTTCAAGTTCATCTCGGGAGTCGGCCCAATAGAAAAACCCCTTATCTTTTGACAATTGCCGGGGCTGCTGGGGCATGGGTGCTCGCCCCTGGATTTGACCTTCCGAAAATTGCGGAGCAGGTCGATTGGATCAATGTCATGACGTAAGTCAATTTTTTCCATTTTGCACATCAATTTTGAAATTTTTTAACTGTTTTTGAAGTTTCCGGATTTCCGCTGTCCGGATTTTTGCGGTTAAATCTAAAATCCTAATTTTTCCAATTCTTTGATTTTTGGATTGTTTCAGCTATGATTATTACGGACCGTGGACTTCTCAATGGGGTAAAATCTTAAAAAACATGTCAAAATTTTAACATCAAATGTCCAAAAAGTCTGATTTCCAAAATAACACTAAAATTGTCTTTTTAAACACTTTTTAGGAGCTTACACCGGACCGATCGCCCCTCTGTTTTTTGGAGCTCCTGCGAATTACTCTGGAAAACTAACAGCTGACTTCACCTTGAAACATTATTTTTGTCAAATTAAGGACAATGAAAAGGTCGTTATGGGTTTGGGCTTCTATGGCAGGTGGACATAAATTTTCACCCATTTTCAAACTTTCTTTTACTTTTATAATTTTTAAAACAATTTAATGGAAAATGGTTGATTTAATTTAAATTAAATTAAAGATACTGGAACAATTCGGGTAATCCTGTAAACGCATCAGATCCACTGTGGAGAAAAGCGATTCCAGATTCACAAGGGAAATTCGAGGGTGGATATTTGCCATGGAGAAATATTTTGACCTATCTCAACTCGACCCAGAACCAACGGACTTTCCACAATCCAACCAAAACTCCATATTTAACAGGCCCAAACTCCTTCTTGCTGACTTATGAAGACACAACTTCGATCAGTGCAAAGATTCAATATGCTGCTGCAAAGAATTTGGGCGGGGTTATGATTTGGGCGGTGGTAATTTTTCTTTTAAAAACAAATAATCTTTAATTCATTTTGACTTTCTACCGGAACCGCGAATTTCAAATGGTTTTGATGCTGGATATTTGATTTTTAGGATTTGGATGACCCCGCAAACACCATGTTAAGAACAGCCAGTTCAAATGTCCTTTGTGGTGGTCGAACGGCAGCTGGCGGGACAATCGAACTCGGATACAAATGCCCTCCGGTTTTGGAAAAAAGGTACAAATTTTTAAATGCTAATAATTATGATAACAATGCATTTTTATGGTGGTTGTGCTTTCAATTTTATTTTTTAATAATTCAAGATGGTGGACTCAGGAAGATGGCGATGGCAAAAAGGCTGGGATGTGCGGAAGATCCGCTCCTTTGTACAACGGATTTTACCCGGTAAAAAAATTCAAGTTTGTACAAACTTGTAGTCGTTTGAGACAGAGCATAAATTTTTCGGTGCTTCATAATTGATTTAATTTTTACTTTCAATGATTCCTCTTTAAAGCTTTGCGACCCGGAAGATCCCGCGTTTGGCTGTTGTTCCGCTCAAGGATATTGCGGATCTGGACCTTCTTGTACTTGTGAAGGTAAAATAAATTAAACTTGCCCGCTTTGCTGTATTTCAACATCAATGATAAAATGATAAAATGGCGGGATTAAAACTTGTTTAATTATTTTAAATATTTCAGGTTGCGTTGACTACTACAAAAATCCGGAGAGGATGTTGGATGCGCCCATTCGACCCAGTGGGCCCGTTCGATGGCTCACTCTAGATCAAATTGTCCCTGGAAGACCCACTTGTGGATACCAAGCCCCTCGTCTAAATACCACTGCTGCACCAACAACAAATCGAGCAGCTGACCCCGGCGTTCCCATTTGTAATCCAGACAGTTTAACCGCCTTCTGCTGCTCTGGAGCTGGATATTGTGGGAGCAACAATGAATCATGCAGTAAGTTTATTCTTCAGCTCCAAGAGATTGAATATCAATTTATTTGGATTCATATTTTTTGTTGACCTTTGACCTCTGACCTCTGACATTGACCTCTGACATTTTTTTGTCTAGACGGAGATGAGTCAATAAATTTCAAGCAGAATCCAACGTATGTCTTCCCCGCTCTGACATGGATTTTTGCGGGTGCAAATAGAGGAAAATGCGGATATAACCCGGATTTGACCCAAGCGGATTTGGTTAATAATAGACCACCAACTTGTTCAATCCTGTCCAAGAAATTTCATTGTTGCTCCTCTGCGGGATACTGTGGAGATGCTTGTCCTGGAACAGTTAATGGAACTGGAAGTGTGAACTTTTGGGTCAATCCGAATTTTCAATACCCGCCAAAGGTCAGTTGACATTTTTCAGTTTTCATGCAAAAATGTATGTCAGCCGAGAATTTGTTTTGTAAATTTGTCCAGTAAACACAAGTTAACTAATTATTACGGTTTTCATTGCATCTGTTTGAAAAATCTAGACATGGCACGATGGCGCGGGAAATCCAGATGCTGGAAAATGTGGAGCTTCTGCTCCTCAAGTCAACGGACAGATGGCGACCTGTAACCCCTTCTCAGATAAATTTTACTGTTGCTCTAACAACGGATTTTGTGGAATGGGAGCGGAATTTTGCCAATGTCAAGGTTGCGTTGACTACAGACCCAAAAAACAAGTCTAACTCAAATACAAGACCTGTCTTTTAATTATACTTTTTTAATTGTTTTTCAGCTCATTTTCTCAACATTTCTGTCATGTACCGATTAAATTAAAGTACAAACAAATTAGAAGCATAACATTTTTTGCATTTTCAATGAAAAAACGAATAAATTGATGTAAAGTGATTATATTTTGGATAAAAAATAAAAGTTAAAAAAGTAGTTTGATTTAATTAAAATGCCATAAGCAGCGTTGAAATTGATTTAATACAATAAGAAATAAAATTCGTAGTGCATTTTTGTTCCATTTTTGCCGCTTTTATCGCTAGCATTGGCATTGGTACGAATTTTTAATGGTTTCAACTTGAAAATCCTTAATCACTTGCTTTATGGAGCTTTGTTACTCAACTAATGGCAAACTTTGGATGAAGTTTTTGCTGCATTCATGTTTTAACTTTGGATTCACTAGCTCCAACAAGGTGCAATTAAAGTCATTAAAACCATTAGCTTTCTAAATTAGTAGCAATCAAAACAAAAAATCAATAACAACAAAAGTTTTTTACACATTTGCTGCAAGAAAAAAAAATCCAGATAAATTCAAAGACAACGGCATCAACATAATAATTTTACTAGTGAATCTATTCTATCACAAATCACAGGTCAAAAAACAGGGTCAAAAAAATCTACAACGTGAACAAAAGCAGCAGCGTGAGTGACGTAAGGAATATCATTTTATCATTTTAAAGTTCCCGGTTTTGACCAATAAAGTTTAAAAGTGGTCCGGACATCGAAAATCAAAAATCGACAGTACCGATTTTAGGGCGAATGTTTTTGAAAATTTACAAAATGGCGTAAAAATCGAAAATGGAAACAAGACCCATAAGAATGGGAAAGGAGGGTATTAAAAGTAAAATCATATTCTTGTCGCCATCTTTTTTTGTTTCCGACGCCATTTTACTAGCTTAGGCAGCCACCCGTAGTTGCTTCGACTCGAACGTTTGGGCGCCTAAATTCAAAGTCAAAGATCGACCCTGAAAAAAATTCACTATCCCATGTTTTACACAAAAAATTAATTTAACTTTCAAAAAGGGTTTATTATGAAACTTGACTATCGAAAATTGTACCTCTTTTAATTTCAGGTCAACTCGTACAAATCGGATTTTTGGACCTGTGTGGAGCTGTTGAAAACCGCAGAAGCTTATGATGGCTGCCAAATTTTTCCTGTGCGTGGCGCTTTGTTTGGTAGTGGGCTCTTTCGTGTGGACGGATGTCAGAGGTCAGGGCTGTATCGACTGCGCGTTTGGCGGACAGTGCTGTATTTGGGGAGAGTGTCGGGAGTGTCCTGTTGATATCTGGAGGCAGGAGAGTTGTTCAAGCGATGCGGACTGCTCGTTTAGCGGATATTGTTGCAAAGGTGGAACTTGCGAGCCCTGCTACAGAGATAATATGTGTTCAAGCGATGGTGACTGTGAAGGTGGCCGTTGCTGCCATAAGGGCGAATGTCACCCCGTCTGTCCTGGTCGTCGAATTAATTTTCCATGGTGGTAGTCATATCCAATCAGTGTCACAAAATATTATGCAATATTCAAAATTCAAGCACAACCGTACACAACACACAACACCAACTGTACACATCAACACCAAGCCAAGTTTTTCATGAATAAAGAGATGACGCGTTAAATAATCAATTATTAAGTATGGTAAAAGTGTCCTAAATATTTCATTTGACCTCTTGACCTCTTGACCTCTTGACCTCTTGCACCCTTTGTTTGTCATAATGATCACGCTTAAGTTAATTTTTATTTCCTCTGGAAATAAAAAAAAGTGGAAAAAGAAAAAGTCTAATAAAGTCGAATAATAATATTCTGATACTGATAATATCTCAAACTGGTTAATTTAAAAAATCCCTCTTGAAATCTGGATTCGGTCACATTGTCAATGTGCTTGTTTTTTCTTGTATCCCACAAATTATTGACAATTTTCCTACCACAATCTTCCTCACATCAAAATGATGAGGCAAAATTTGTGAAAAGCTGGTGCAGCTACTATCTTCTAGTTTTACTATTTTCTCAAGTCCGACTTGATATTTCAAACAACATTACACAATTTAAAAAGGTACAAAAATTTTGTTTGTTTTCGAGATCCGTGGTTTCCAATCTCGCTTATTTACTCAACCGAGAGTTTTCTGTTCAAAGTTCTTAAGCTTTATCCTATGTTCTGAATTTTGGGAGATAATTCAAATTTCCATGGAAACCAAAAATCCTGTTACACTATCTTAATGCACAATATGCCAAAGTCAAGTATTTAATGATACCGAAAGAGCAGGATTACACTAAGAAAAATATGCTCCAGTGAACAAACAATCGTTTATTTATTGATAATCCAGATCATATTTGAAAAAAATGGACCAGAGTTTTAAAATGTGGTTTCTCCGACTGCAGAAACTGGGGTGGTGGCGGTGGTGTCTATTTCTGTATGTAAATCCGGGAGTGAACGTCTTGTGGAAATTTCTCAAGGCGCCCCAGCGTCGTGGGGGGTCTTAAAAAATAGGATGAAAATTCCCCATGACAAGAAAATAGTTCCTAGGTGGTGCAATGGAAAATTCCAAATTCCATATTTCATGCACTTTATTTTTTATCCAATGACATAAAACGGTATTTTTATTCGTACCAATGCCAAAAAATATATAAATAAATCACCCAGAATGCAAAATGCTCATTCATCATTCATCATGCTTCCAAAGAGTTTTTTAATTCCATATTTATTTAACACAGAGGAAAATTAGGTGCATACAAAACATTTGTTCAAGTGAAAAGACATTAATTTATTTATTTATTGATAATTGATAACCAAGATAATATTTTTCTAAACCTTAAGGAATATAATTTTTGAATATGGTTTCTCCTGTTCAGATTCAGACTCCGGCTCCAGCTCCGGCAGATGGTGGTCGAGGTGGAGGGTCCAATGACCCGGGAATCATGGGAAATCTGGTTTTACAGTATCCGTAATCACTATGGGGTACGTATTGACAGTAGAAATACTTCCCGTTGCAACATGTCCAACCAACAAAACCACCGCAAACTTCATTATGCTCCCTACAGCATGGCCTCTGTAAAAAAACAGTCAAATTACATTTGTTTAGTAATTATTTCATTAACTGGATTAAAAACTGATTTCCGCTTTTTCATTTCTGATTTCTGATTTTTTTACCTGTGCCTGCGCTCTAGCAAAACAGACGAAAACGAGGAAAAGACACAACAGTCCAAAAAGGATTTTAGACATTTTTATCATTTTGATGAAGGGTGAACAGAAAGTGCAGAAGAAAATAATTTGTAAGTTGTAAATTGTGAGAACAAGAAAAAGTGGAGACAAGTGACGAGCTCGACTCAAAGTAACAGACTGACGCTTCCAAAGTGAAACAAAAGTCCCTATTTTTTCAAGTGAAGGGGATTAAAAATCTAACGATTCGCTCTATTTTTACACGTAAATTCCAAAGTAAATGTCGGAAATTGCTAATTCTATAGGGCGCCATAGCGTCGCAGGGGGTCTTAAAAAATAGCATCAGCCAACCAATTTTAATCTTCCCAGACCCAAAACCCAAGACTCAAGACTCAAGACTCAAAATCAAAGAGACAAATCAAGACAAAAAAAGTACACGTACGGTGGAAGATTCCATGTACTTTGTTCCTAAAGTACGAGGACATAAAAAATTCGCTATTAGTACAAAAAAGGATCTAATAATTAAAACTGATTCACTCGTTTCTAAAGCCATGCATCGCTATTAATTGCAAATTGCACATACAAAGTAGGCATAAACTGAAATGGCGCAAATTATAATGAGTTCTTTCAGTATCTCCGTTGTTTCTGGACTTGGAATTCAAGATGTTGGAGTGAAAGTTGCAAGTTTTCAAACACTTGAGAGAGAATCTACATCAAATTTTGTGGACGTTGTGCTAAAAAATGTGGTCAATCTACTCGTCATCTTTCCACGATGAACAATATGCAAATGATGATGAGTGCTGAAAAATCCAAATTTAAAATCTAAAACCAAGTGACAGTAAATCAAATGAATGCGAATGAATTTGAAATCAACTTTTTGGAAAATTTTCCTTTATGCGTCAAATTCAAAAATCCTTGCTTCAATTCCTGTCGATTTTCAGCATATTTTAAAAATATCAAAATTCAAAATGTAACGTATGCTTAGTCATGAGTTAAAAAAATGCCAAAAGAATCATTCATCATTCATCATGTGTTATTATAAAAAGTTGCTCAAAAATTCTAAACATTTATGGAACAAAAATAAATGAGCTCAAGGCTCAAGGGGAAAAACATTTAATTTTTTTACTTGAAATTATTGTAATATTTGAAAAAAAACAAGGAAGCAGAGCTTTTGAAATTTAGTTTCTCAGGCTTGCGCTCCGGTTCCGGTTTTTGGTGGTGGAGGGTCCAGTGATCCGGGAGTGGCGGGATATTTGGGTCGACAGTAGCCGAAATCAGAATTGGGCTCGGGCTGACAGAAGAAATAATTCTGATTGCAACATTTCGCACCAGCAAAACCACCGCAAACCCCATTCTGCTCAACACAGCATATCTGCAAAACACAAAACAATTTAAAATTTATCAGCTTCTTGGCTAATTCAATTAACTCCATTGAATAAAAATTCAGAAATTAGATAACAGAAAACAGATTTTCTTTCTGATTTATGCCTTCTTGTGTATTTTGTATTTTGTACCTGAGCCTGCGCTCCAACTCCAGTTCCAACCAAATAGAAGAAAACGAGGAAAAGACTCAACAGCCCGAAAATGATTTTAGACATTGTTAGAATTTTTAGAATTTTGAAGCTTGGACGAAGGGAATGTAGAATGCAGAAGGAAATGAGAAGCAGAAAAAGTGGAGACAAGTGAAGAGCTCGGCTCGGAGTAACAGACTGACGCTTACAAAACAAAATACAAGTGCATTTTTTCCAAGTGAAAGGGATTAAAAATGCTGTGTTTTGATCTATTTTTATATGTAAATTCCAGAGTGAATGTTAGAAATTGGAAATTCCTCAAGGCACCACAGCGTCACAGGGGGTTTTAAAAATAGTATCCACTTTAAGCCCCAGAATACACCCAAAACAAAAAATGTACTTGGACGACGGTACAATGGGAAATTCCAAATTCCATGTACTTTAATTTTTTATGCGTGTACAACGACACAAAATATTATTTATTACTACCAAAAAATGCATTTATAAATCTCTCTCTCTCCCTCTCTCTATCTACGGACAAAGTGGCTTTTGAATTTGTACCTGTTGAACCGTAGGAAATTTTATACCTGAGTTTTCCAAATGACGAACGAAATGTATTCAACATGCGATAAAAAAAAGCACACGAGACACCAGTAAAATATTAATGAAATATTTGAAATAAAAACATGCCATGATTTTTTATTCAAAACAAGAAGAGAGAAAAGTCACGATGATGAGCCTCGTTATTTCATCTTTGATTTAATTGGTCTTTTGGTTTGGATATGTGTAAATCTGAAGTAACTTGGGTGATCCAGCAGTAGGTGGCAGCACCAAGTCATTGTGCTGCGTATTTAGAGGCTGTTGTTGTTGTTTTGGCGGGAAAATGTCAAAATAGATTTTAGCGAGAAGAGCCGCACTCGCCACTTTACTTCCAAAGTCTTCCATTTCCATGGCAATTTCCTCGAGAAGATGATCCAGATCCTTTTCCTATGTAAAATCAAAACATAAACACAAACATAGGAAATTTCAAAACTACATGCTATATTATGTTAAAAATAGCCTGCGGCGCCATCTAGCAAATCGAAGATTCAAAAGACTAGGATGTAGAATCTAGAATCTAGGATAAAACTTACTCCAACCTTTTCCGTGTAGTATCGAAGGAGAGAGAGGACCATGCTGAAAACGTAGTCAACTAAAACAGAAACAGACAGAGAAATTCTACTGAAATTGAAATTCCGTCTCCATGACAACGAATAAAGTTTTAATCTTGTAGTGAATTGAGAATCGAGTAATTTGATTTGTTGATTTATGATTTTTACGTACAAGCTGCAAACTGGAAGAGAAATCGGATCGTCTTATTTTCTGAGAAGATAAAAAGTCCCAGAACTGTGATTCCCATGCCAACCAAAGGGGCAAACTGGAACCGAACAAAACAACAACCAAAAAAAAAAACATGAAATTCGTCTTAAAAATCCAGAATTTTTTACTCCCTTCAGGTTTTTGAATTGATTATTCAGAGTTGTTCCTTTTACTTTGCCAAAGAGTGGTAGATGGAGCCATTTTGTGTCAATCGTTTCCGGTTTCTTCCCGCTTCCCCTTTTCACCTCTCTTTTGGAAAGAAAATGAGAGTGCTGAATCTGTTTTGGAATTTGAACTTGAGACAAGCTCCGAGTGTTGTTAAAAATTTGGCTGCTGCCATTTGAAATCTCAGGTTTTTCCCAACTTGTATTTTCAGCCTAAAAACACAGTTTTCAGTTATTTTTCCAAATGTTTACAATGAAATTTCCAATTTCCAGGTTTTTGTCATTCACAAATAAAGAATGGAAGGAAATTTTAAAACATGAATAAATTAACAATCTTAAAGCACAAATACTTTTGTTTTTTTATTCGAAACAAACCTGAAGATGAAACGGACTGAGGCTTAGAAAATACAATAATTTTGTAATCACGTCCTGCATTTTTTAGCTGTTGTTTGTGCTTGATTTTATGCCACAGTTTGGAATCTGGAATCTGGAATCTGGAATCTGGAGTAGATTTCTGCACTGTACAGACGTATGAAATTTGAGATGAATGGTCGAGTAAAGGGCAATTTTGTAGGAAAGATGTGCGACAGAAGAATAAGACGAAAATAACTTTGTTTTCCCAACTCGGACCAAACAATTTCCTTTCCTTTGTCAAGTGTCAATAACCGACCTTCGTAAATCTGACTTTGACTTTGATTTTTCCTTGAGATTTGAGATTTGAGAATTGAGAACTCAAAAGAATTCCACAACCTACAAAATTTCTAAAAGGCTTGTCAAATGTTCTTTCTGGATCTCAAGTCTCACATCTCAAGTCGGAAAATACTCGATACATAAAAATGTGTACTCGACGGAAATAAAGAGCAGAAAATATTGTGGAAAAATACTTTTCAAACAGCAAGTGTATTTTATTCCGACAGATTTTTCTAGTTTGAATTTTTACAATTAAAACTTACACTTACAAATAATTGTCACTTTGTACAATGTTTTTTATGTTTTAAACCATTTGTATAAAATTATAAACATAAAAGTATGGAATGTTGCACTTTGATTTTTGTATCTATTTTTATGGTCTTTTGCAGTGAAATCTAAGTTTTGAAATTCCTCGGATGTCAAAAGCTGCTTTTCTGGCGCTTAAAACGACGAAGAGAAAAATGTCCTGGTGTGTAGTGGAGCTTTCGATTTTTAACTGATTTTCTTGCTGTTCTGGCTGTTGCGCGGTACCACACTTGGCGGATTCAGTTTCTGCAGAAATGAAACTGAAAATCACAGTCATTACAGTTTCCTCAATGTCAAAATACTCGAGTCGTTCTTTCAAGTCCATGGCAAGTCCATGAACAAAGCTCTCAAAAGTTTCCCAGCTACGCGGCCCTGGAAAAACAACTAAATTTGATGAAACCCGTTGGTCTCCATTTTACTATTTCCGTATAAAGTACAGATAAACTCATGCTCGTCTCGTTCCATGTTCATTATTCATTATGCACTTTTATTGCCAATTGACATTTACTTTTTACTTACATTTAAATGTGGCAGAAACACTGACACCCTTGCTATGAATTTTCCCCGTGACAACAGTGTCGTCAATTCCGTGGCATTTTTCCACAAGGTCAAGGGCGACGTCCTCCGCAAATTTCCCCTGACATTCTGCATATTTTTTGCACATGCGTTCAAGAATCCGCAGCGGTGTTGCAATCGCTCTACTAATTTTGACGTCAACCATCCGATGAAACCACTCCAAATCCGCTTGAATTAGTTGGCCATTTGTTCCGCCGAAACCCGGGAGATTTCGAATCGTGTAGGTGGTCCGGCAGAGGCGCTGGAATCCCCAAGGCGTCATCATTGTGCAGCTCTCTGGTTTGTGAAGTGAGCAGGCCAATTTAGCCTGAAGCTTATTAACCGCTATCCCAAAGGACAGGATGAATGACGTTTCTTCATGTACCCATCTTCGAAGTTCATCAGCGATGAGCGCTCCATAAAGCAGCCGAATTTCATGAGCGTGATCGTGATAATTTGGGTCTGGCGTGGGAGTTTGTGCAGGCTGTCTGTAGGTGCCAAAAACTCGACGATTGAGATCCCCGCCTGAAATTGCGCCACCCGCAGTTTCCATGACGGTGAACGGGGCATCAACGTATGTTGAATCCGTATTGTTTTTTCTAAAAGTACACAACATTAGCACGTGGTACCAGGGCGGGATGAGGGTCTTAGCAGTGGTTCGTTGAAATTCTATCCGTTTCGTGACTTCCTTTGTCACGTCCATGAAAAACTCATCCCGAGAAGCCCTCTCGACCACAGCAGTCGGAAAATACTTTCTACTAAACCCAAGTAAATTCTCCAGGATTTCATCACTGGCTTTAATTGGAGCGAATGTGTCGGATCGTCCGAACCGATGGCCGGTTTCGACCACCTCCAACTCAACTCCCTTACTTTTACATACCCGACGAGCAGCTTTGAGGGCATTTACATCAGTCGAGTCGTCCTTGTTCCTCGAGATGCCCAAACGTTTTGCTGCCGCATTAAGCGCCAAAATTCTAAGGAGTAAAAACAGAAACATGAAATGTATATTATTATGTATCCATATCTTTTTTCCTTCATTTTCCTTTCTCTATAATAAGCCCACCATGATACCATGGATTTTGCATGGACAATCGACAGATACAAGGTGTCATAAAATCAGCAATCTACTTTTCAATTTTCAATGTTTCCCGAACGCACAAATGTGTCGACCTGATTCAAAGGGAGATTACTAAAGAAAAGTCCAAAGTTTGTCCCAAAACTATTATAATAATATCAAACATTGCTTTAAAAGTTTGCGTACAATTTGTGATTCTGTTACCATGGCCAAATTGGTCTAGAATTAATCCCCCTTTGAATTAGGTCGGCACATTTGTGTGTTCGGGAAATACAAAAAATTGAAAAGTGGATTGCTGATTTTGTGACACCCTGTGTGTACAATGTACATTGACATGTAGAGAGTAGAGAGTAGACAAAAGATAAATTAAATAAGATTATGTTTCAATTTCTTACATATTGTCCCCGTTGACAACCACAACAGGAGAATCTTTTCCAATGAGCTCTGGCCGCTTCTTTCTTGCCCACAGTTGGAATTCAAAGCTGTCCACGTCCGCATGCAGAATTATTTTGGTCTCTGGAATTATTCTCTGCAGATCCTCTCCGCAGTCGACTAACTCGAATGAATGTTTGTAGTGCATGTCCTCTGGCTGATTGAACGAGTCACTAAACATTTTTCCCACGTTTCACTTTAATTTTTTAAACTTCTTAGAATAAAACGTCACTCTTTACAAAATGTCCTGTCTCTTGTGTGAGGCCGGAATCCGTGTTTTTCTTTTTTAACGGGTCACGGGTATAATTTTAGACTTGTCAAGTCTCGAGATTGACCACTTTTTTTCAGACATCCACTTTTTTACACACTGTATAAATCCTCCATGTACTAAAATAAAAATGAAGGGTAAGATTTCTGTCCTTGTGATGAGAATGTATTCGCAGTGGGACTTTCGTTTGGATTTTTCAACTGCAATTGGATTGATTTGTATAAATTGGTGTGTGTTCAATGTTCACTGTCCACTTAAATTGAACGGCTAGTTTTTGAGTTTGAAAGCTTTATATTCCGCAGAAATTTGAATTTCACAAATAATAAAAATAGACTTTGTACTCCGTACGAGTTTGTACTTTTACTGTGTGCAAAAGGCTACTGAAGCCAGCAACTAAACTTTAGAACCGTTCAAGAGAACGGTCAAATTGCAAGTGCCCAGTATTATTATTATCAACTGAGTTCTCACATACTGGCACTGGCTTGGCTCTCTTTTCCTTCTTCCGTTTGCAAGGAGAAGAAAAAAGAGACTTTTGAGACGCACATCCGCACAATGGTACACACTACACAAATGCTAATTTATGCTAATTTATGCAAATGAGGATTCATCTCCCTTTCTCTGCACGAGAAAAGGCTCAAGGAAAAGGGAACGGAGGAGAATAAGAGCGAGAGAGAGAGAATTTCCAGAGTCTAGAGTCCAGAGCGTTGAACACGTGCATATATGTACGCAAATAGTTCATGCTTCAACGCCTGAATGCAGCTGTCAAGAAAGGGTTCTGATGTATTTGTTCATTTTTTAATGAGCAGAATAGAATACGTAAAAAGTGCTGCTATCACTCCTGTCCTAATCCCATGTACAATCAACATACATGCACACTCGACACTCGACAAGTCGTAACATGTTCAAGGCAACGGTGTTAAACGAACCAAATATACACGTAATATTTCGTAATGTTTTAAGAGAGAGAGAAGGAAATAGAACGGAGGATATGAAGTGAACCATCAAAGCATTGGAACTGTAACATTGATAATACATACAATAATTCTTTGTACATTTATAAACATTGCATCTCCACCTTTTCGTCTGGTGTCTGACCCTCTCAAAAGTCAATTTAATCCCTTTAGAATGAACGTGAGGCTTACTTTTCTCTCCTTCTTCCACAGTCTCATCATATATCTATAGAGTATATGTGAGCCATGTGTCACAAGGAGATGAAAATGAGACCAGTCGATCGTTTTTCAGTCTAGACACACAGTTTTGACTTATTTTTTGATATTTATACAATGAAATGCCAAATTTCTTGACTTTCGTTGACGCATAAAAAAGCGGTTAGAGAATGGAAATTTTAAAAAATAAATTGACTTTTAACAAGCGTATTTTGTATTTTATATTAGTAAAAAATCTGGAGATGAAATGGACGGAGGCTTAGAAAATACAATAATTTTGTAAGCATACCCTGCATTTTCAGCTGTAGTTTGTGCTTGATTTTATGCCGGAGTCTGGAGTTTGGAGTAGATTTCTACACTTTACAGACGCATGAAATTTGAGGTGATTGATGGCATTTTATGTAGGAAAGACAAAATTAGCTTTGTTTTCCCAACTCGGACCAAACAATTTCCTTTTCTTTGTCAATTGTCAATAACCGACCTTCACAAATCTGACTTTGACTATGAATTTTGCTTGAGATTTGAGAATTGAGAATTGAGAAAAAAAGTAAAACTATTCCACTACCTGCATAATACATAAAATGCTTGTCAGGTGTTATTCAAAGAAGTCCAATCTCAAATCTCAAGTCGTAAAACATTCTTTGTGTGAAAATACGCAGCCACTGGAAGAAGAAAATAAGTTTTGCAAAATATTAGAGAAAGATTTCAATGAAAAATAATGTGCTTGTTTTATTTGTTCAGGTTTTTCTTCCTTGGTTTGAATTTTTACAATAAAAACTTGCGCAAGTTAATTATTTGTCCCTTTGTATTTTGCAATGTATTTGAATCAACTTGTAGACCTATAAGTATGGAACATTGATTGCATTGATTTTTATTTGTATTTGTATTTTGTTTTGCAGTGAATTCGAACTTTTGAAATTTCTCTGATGTCAAAAACGGTTTTTCTTGCGGAAAAAAGGACAACGCGAAAAATGTCCTCATGTGTAGTGGAGCTTTCAATTTTTAATTGATTTTCCACCTAGTGTTCTGGTTGTTGCCCGGTACCGCACTTTGCGGATTCCGTTTTTGCAGAAACGAGACTGAAATTTACAATGTGGCCATTTTATTTGCCTAGGTTTTTGTTGATTAAATTCTGTTATTTTCTTGATCAAGGCCCGTTTACAGTACAGGCGCACTTTTAAAATTTCCATGACGTCAATTCCCTTGTTTCGTGCATATGATAGGATAAAGCGGAAAATTTTGTTGTGTTGAGTGGATTTTAGAATTTTCAGCTGGTTCTCCCAACCTTTTTCTGGCATTGGCATTTCATTGCATTTTTCAGGTTCAGTTTCTGTAGCAATCCTCACCGTCATTATAGTTTTTGTTATGTCAAAATACTCGAGTCGTTCTTTGAGGTCCATGGCGAGTCCACGTGCAAAACGCTTGAAAGTTTTCCAGTTGCGCGACCCTGAAAAAACGTCAAAATTTTATTAATTGTCATTGTAATAATTACTATTTACATTTACTATGTACAACCCTATTAGGCATTTTAGTTGTCCATTGTCCCTTTTCACACACTTACATTTAAATGTGGCAGAAACACTGACACCTTTGCTAAAAAGTCTCCCTGTGACAACAGTGTCGTCAATCCCTTTGCATTTTCCCACAAGATCTAGAGCCACATCCTTGGCGGATTTGCCCCGATTTTCTGCATAACGTTGACACATCCGTTCCAGAACTGGCAGCGGTGTTGTGGCTGCTCTGCTGATTTTGACTTCAAATATCCGATGAAACCGCTCCAAATCCGCTTGAATTAGTTGGCCATTTGTTCCGCGAAAACCCGGGAGATTTCGAATTGTGTAGGTGGTCCGGCAGAGGCGCTGGAATCCATGCGGCGTCATCATTGTGCAGCTCTCTGGTTTATGAAGTGAACAGGCCAATTTAGCCTGAAGTTTATTACCCGCTATCCCGAAAGACAGCACCATTGACGTTTGATCATAAATCCAACGGCGAAGATCATCGGCAATCAGCGCTCCATAAATCAATCGGATTTCATGCGCGTGAAAATCTGAATCTGGCGTGAGAGTTTTTGCAGGCTGTCTGTAGGTGTCAACAACTCGACGAAAGAGATCCTCGCCTGAAATTGGACCACCCGCAGTTTCCATGATGGTCAACGGGTCGGAAAGATACGTTGGATCTGTATTGTTTTTCCCGAAAACACTGAGATTCAACACGTGGTACAAGGGCGGGATGAGTGTTTTTGCCGTGGTTCGTTGAAATTCTATTCGCCGCGTCACTACTTTCGTAATATCCAGGTAAAATTCATCCGGAGAAGTCCTCTCGACCACAGCAGAAGGGAAATACTTTTTACTGAAACGAAGTAAATTCTTCAGGATTTTATCACTGGTTTTAATTGGAGCGAAAGTATCGGATCGTCCGAATCGCGTACCGGTCACAACAACCTCCAGCTCAACTCCCTTACTTTTGCAGACACGACGAGCAGCCTTGAGGGCATTTTCTCCATTGTCGGTTTTCCTGGAGATGCCCAACCGTTTTGCCGCCGCATTGAGCGCCAAAATTCTAAGAAGCAAAAAGCAAAACAAAACATGAAATTAATGCACTTCTCTCTCAGTAATAGGAATACCACGGAGATTACATTTAAAAATATTTACGGAGTCAGAGAGTGGGTAAAGTAGCGTAATGTTTAAATGTCTTACATGTTGTCATGGTTTACGATGACAACGGGAGAATTTCTTCCAATTAGTTCCGGGCGCTTCTTTCTCGCCCACAATTGGAATTCAAAACTATCCACGTCCGCATGCAGAATTATTTTGGTCTCTGGAATTATTCTCGTTAAATCTTCGCCGCAGTCGAATAATTCGAATGCATTTTTGTAGTATACGTCTTCCGGTGCTTTGAACGAATCACTAAACATTTTTACTTTTTGTTCTCCTCGAAAAACTTTGAAAACCTCTCTGCACTTTGCACTTTGGATTCTTGACACTTGACTTTTTTAACTCTTATTTCAGGCAAAAACCCATAGATTTACTTTGTAATTTTACTGTAAAATTTTACTTTTTACTGAATTTTCTTTCTATTTTGTAATGCCACAAAATAACAAAAACACGGGCGTTATTTTTGATTTCTCAAGACTCAAGACTGACACTATTTTTGCATTGATTTTCTATCCGGTCTTTGAACTTTGCGGTACATGTGACAAAAGTGCAAGTGCAAGTGTTTTGTTAATTCATGGAACATGAGTCATGAGCTGCTACGAATATTAAGAATGCGGACTTTCATTTTTGCATTGGGTAAAATGCCGTTTTAAAACGTTCTTGTAACGTGTTGTGTGTGTGTGTGTGTGTGTGTGTGGGGCAGAGCGGGATGTTTACAGTTTATAGTTCTTGTAAAACACACAACGTCCAGCTGAGATCAACGATATTCAATCCTCATGATTTCTGCCCACGAATCACTTCCCATCCGCTCTGCATTGACAGCTTTTCTTCATCTCGCTGTGTGCTGCAACTTGTCAACTTTCTGTCTCTTTACAGCTGACGAAGCTGCCCTTTTGCAAACTTAACAATAAAACAGGAGACGGATGACGCATAACGAATAATGAAAAGATTGGCCTTTTCTATGGCATTTCAATTATTCTTATTTCTTGTGTCAATGCCAATTGTAAAATGTCAAATTGTGAATAGTTTATTTCGTGAGAATACAACTAATTGTTGAATTTGTACAGCCTACCGACGGAGATGCAAATGACTCTAGTGGATCGTTTCAATCTGTACAAACACCCAACTTGAAATGCGAATGAGGGGTTGAAAATGTCTCAAAACTCAAAACTCCTTGCTCTAATTTCCTCTCCAATTTCCAATTTTCAATATCACTTCTGATCTTCCTAGTGTTTTCTTCCTTTATTTAATCGCCCATTTCAGCTGATTTTGACATTGTTGAGCAGAGCGAGAGATCCCATGTAAATTTTTGCAGCCAGCGGCCAGATGAAAAACTGTATAATGAGCGATAAGAAGACCATAATTGAGAAAAATCCAACCGAGAAAATAGAGCAGTCAAAGAGTGCGTATTTTAAAGAACTCGTATTGACGAGGGTGAAGCAAGAAATCCTCATATTTTATATTTGAAACAAACCTGGAGATGAAATGGACTGAAGCTTAGAAAATACCATAATTTTGTAAGCATACCCTGCATTTTCAGCTGTAGTTTGTGCTTGATTTTATGCTCGAGTCTGGAGTTTGGAGTAGATTTGTGCACTTTACAGACGCATGGAATTTGAAGTGATTGATGAAATTTTATGCAGGAAAGATTTGTGGAAATTTTATGTAGGAAAGACAAAATTAGCTTTGTTTTTCCAACTCGGACCAAACCATATTCTTTTCTTTATCAATTGTCAATAACCGACCTTCACAAATCTGACTTTGACTATGAATTTCGCTTGAGATTTGAGAATTGAGAATTGAGAAAAAAAGTAAAACTATTCCACTACTTCAAAATACATAAAATGCTTGTCAAGTGTTCTTCAAAGAAGTTCAATCTCAAATCACAAGTCGGAAAACATTCTTTGTATGAAAATACGCAGCCACTGGAAGAAGGAAATAAGCTTTGGAAAATATTAGACAAAGATTTCAATGAAAAATAATGTGCTTGTTTTATTTGTTCAGGTTTTTCTTCATTGATTTGAATTTTTACAATAAAAACTTGCGCAAGTTAATTAATTGTCCCTTTGTATTTTGCAATGTATTTAAATCAACTTGTAAACATAAAAGTATGGAAACTTGCACTGTGATTTTTATTTTTATTGTTATTGTGTTTTGGGCTCAGCTTAAGAATCCCGGAGAAATTTGGTGGTCGGTGGTCGGAAAAGTGGACGGAAAACGGTCGGAGTGGTCAAAGCGGTCGCCGACCAAGGGCCGTAAAGCATCAACCATGAACTTAATAGTAAGCCGACCACCGACCACCATTGAGTGGGATAGAACCCAGACCCTCCGCTTGCCGTATAAAACTTAGACCACTGGGCCACGGGGCCTTTATTCAAACGCGTATGGCTT
>JAQGBH010001459.1:0-32428 GCA_034698265.1 Sminthurinus aureus | reverse complement strand
TAATGACAATGTCAATGCAAAAAACCGCATGTGATTTGGTCAATCCGTTTGGCTGGAACCGTGAAAAGAACAGACAGCCGGACGGACGGACAGACGGACAGATAACATGATAAAATAAGGGGAGCTCGCTTCGCTCGCTCCCTAAAAGAGCCAGGTCGAGTGTAGTTTTATTCGAGTTTTCTCGTCCTTGTTCTTACCTCAGAATATTTTTAAACTGCCTCGAGTCTCAAGCCTATAGCTTTGAGCCTCGAAGGGACTAAAATTCAAAGACAAGTTAAAGTTAAGCCTCAGGTAGAAAAATAAAGGATTCTTGGCATAGCCTAAGATTTTTCCAACATTTTCCAGGTGGATTTTTAAGTATATAAAAATTATCCATTCGTTAAAAATGAAGGACAAAAAGACAGGAACAGTTTCCAAATTGTGCTCCTCGTCTGTTTTTATTTCTTCAATGCAATGTCTTGGCCTCAGACTGGATCATGTTCTGAATGTTGCGTATTACCTTTGAACTCAGGGTAAAAACTGTATTAAATCCAAAATTAGGATACAAAAAGTTTCCAGATTTTTTTTATATCGGAATTTCACAAATGTAAAATAGTTTCTTGCCTTTATCGTGATGCAGGTCAAGTTACAATTTGTTTACTTCAATATCAGAAGAGGTTTGATATCGTCCTCACCTCCAGAACCCCATGTGATCTCAAAAAACAAATCATTATATTAAAATCCTTCTTTGATAATAATAATTTAATCGTCAACCTTAAAAAAACTAAAGTAATGATATTTAGAAAAAAATCAACTCTGCCGAAAGAAATGCAACGAGTGACTTTTAAATGGGGAAATGAAAGTTTAGACATTGTTGACAATTATACTTATTTAGGAGTGCCATTTCATTATCTCGGACATTTTAATTTTGCAAAAACCCATTTTATAAATAAAGCTAAAAGTGCATTAGGAAAACTATCTAGTCTTTTATATAAAAGCAATACATATGACATTGATATAAAGTTAAAACTTTTTGACTCTCTGGTCCAGTCAGTATTATTATATGCATCTCCAGTTTGGGCATTGAGCTATACTGATGAACTGGAAGCATTCCAAACCAAATTTCTTCGCCAAACTCTTAAAACATCAAATATGATACCCGGATACATCCTTAGACTAGAAACTGGAGCAGTGTCAATAAAATCAACTCTTCTCAAACTAACCCTAAAATTCATACTGAAAAATATATATATCAAAGGAGAAGAGAGTATGAATTATAAATGCTATAAATCAATGCAATCTATGAAATCTGACTCAAAACGAAATTGGTGTGAACAACTAAAAAATCTATTTACTGAACTCGGACTAAACAAAGAATATGAATCTCTATCCTACAATTTTTTAGTGGAAAACATCAGTGATATTATTGGTAAAGCTAAACAATTCTGCATAAATAGTGACGTTTTAGTAATGTTAAATTCGACTAACTTTAAACACTATAATATATTTAAAAAACACGCAACAAAAAGTGACTTCTTCAATCATAATTTACATAGTGATGCTCTCTCTCTCATTCAACAAATAAGATGTGGAGTACCTCACCTAAAATTTAACAGAAAATCGACTATACTAAACTCAATGTGGAAAACTTGGTCCAGTAAAATTCCTCGTGTAATAATATGTGAATTGTGCGGAAAAGAAGAAGAAACAGTTCATCATATTATGTGCATCTGTCCACATTACAAATGTCCGAGAAATAGATACCTACATAATATTATTACATGTGATGTGAAAACTAAAACTGAACTCTATAATACTCTTTTTCCAAAAGACTCTAACCCAACAAAACAACATTATATGAACATTTATTATTTTTGGATTGAAGCTATTAAGACTCGTGAATTTTTTTATGAATGTATACTATGAACATATTTTATTAAAATACTTTATTTTCTTGCAACCTTGCCGCCATATAATATAAAACAATATAATATAATTATGAATCTTACTAAATGCATGAATAAAAATGAAATATCTACTACTATATTTTGTAACACTTTACCGTATAACTATAACCAAACCAGCTAAAATGTACATATCAAATTTTGTAAACATGTTGTTGTGAAGGCCGTTGGCCATATCGACTTGATGACAATAAATAATAATAATAATAATAATAAAAATGTGCTTCATCATGCTGAGAAATAAGTTACGTAGCACCTTTTCGTAGGTCCGAGCATACCTTGTTCTCCATATTATTTCACACACGACTACAACATCCGTTTACTGGTGGCTGATGCGTTGCTGTCGTCATTCAGTAGCAGAATTAGAATTAGAACCAGAATTATAAAATCACTGCGTAAACAGTTGACGGTACTCGGATTCCGGGTTCCGGATGAACTCCAATCACTAAGACAAAAATACATGAATACGACATACGACGGAATAAAATCTGAGACACAATCAAGTCACAAAGACAAACAGACGATTTTTTCGTCCAAAGTATCGCATGGCATCAGCCATCAGCTGACCAAAAACTTGTCTCACGTCTACTTTCTATGTGCTGATATCTGATATCATGACAAAAGGTAGTAAAAACGACCGAGAAATGTCACATGAATGAACATCCACGTCACTCTTGACTCTTGACTGTTAATTCTTGACTCAAGACTTTGTTATTCTTTTCCAAACAGTAAATCGCAATGCATAAAATTTACCTTGAGCAGAATTATTCATTACACAAAGACGAGACAAGCAAACAACTAGGAAGGAAATCTGCGTTTGTATTGAGCACTGCAAGTCAATTGTAGAATTCAGACGGCGTTATTTTGTGCGTTCGGTTAATTTACTCGATACTCGATACACAAAATAAATACAGATAGAAAAAGTACGCATTTCCTATTTCCGATCAATGTCCGTTGTGTTTTCCTGTTTAAAACTAAAAACATGAAATGTTGCAGTTTTAGATATCTGAGGTAGAAAATACAAAATACGAGTCAAAAGTCAAAGTTAGTAAAAGTGAATGCAAAATCCATAAGCATGAACATTGAACATATTAATTTATTCGCAGAACCAGTAGAAACAGCGGTTGTAAGTACATTGTACCAGCAAAATTGTTGAAAGTTGCAAGATAATATGCTGACACTGAGTCATGAACTGCGAGCTGTGAGCTGTAATATGTGATGTGTGATGTCGAATGTGTAGGATTTTAGAGGTGGAGAGTGGAGAGTGGAAAGATCTAAATTAAGAAAGACAACATTTAGGGTTTTGGGTTTTACTGGGAACAGATGAGTTGAAGTTGACGTGATCAAGGCTGACTTATTCAATTTATCTCGAACCTCGATGAATAACATGCAAATGCTTTTTTACGTTGGCATTGTGCGTATTACATACTTATTGTATTTGCGTGTGTTGCTGTTGTTGGTTGGGATGACTTGAGACTCGAAAGTCGAATCTTGAGTCAATTCTTCAATTCATCTTGAATCATGATGAAATAGCACTCCACCTACATTTCTATTTTTATGCTTCAATCTCCCGATAAATAATAGTTTACAACACAACACAAGTATTAGGCACTCCAGTGTGTCGGATTTGGTTGGGCTGAGTTGAGCTGAGTTGTCGTGGGCTTCTATTTTCTATCTAACACTTTACACACTTTGTATTTTGTATTTTATGAAGCCTCTAGTGTCTAGAATCTTGACTGTAGACTGTAGACTCGAGAGCTCTTTGAAAATCGACGACAAACTGTTCCTTTTACACACATCAATTTCCAACGTACATAGAGTATAAGCTCACTTTTTCTGTAATTTATAATGCGAAAATCGCATTAGTAATGGCTAATGGCACATAGCAAGAAGAATGATAATGTATTTGGATTTTGGATTTACATGTTATGCTGCGTAACATAATAAAAGTTTCATGCTATTCATTATTCATTATTGTATTGGTGAAAGAGAGGCAAAAGAGGAAGAAGAAACAACTGGGACTGAAAAGTAAAAGTAATATCGAAATTCTAAATGACATCAATACGGAGGCAAAGATAAAATGTGAAATGAAATTTTGCTTCGAGCTTTGAACTTTGAGCTTCGATCAGACTCGGCTATATTTTATGTTTTGTATGCTGTATTTTTGGCTGCATTCGTAATTCCTAGTTTGTAAATGGGGAGAAAAGTATGATAATTTATTATATTATGTAGTATCTTGTTGTTTGTATTACAATGTGTGTCGAACGTCGAACAATGGACTGAAAATTAGACGCATCTACCTGAAAATGCAATAAAAATGACAAAAATGACTGCATCGTTCAATGTACAATGAGAAATGAGACAGTTTTGTATTTTATACATTGTCTATGTTTTTTGGTTATTTATTTGTTATCTGTCATTGGATTCAAAATTAAAAGTATCATTTTAAAAATGTTGTACCACACTTGTCTTGAAAATATATATATCGTACTATGCTATCATCTAATGACTTAAGTCTAAACTCTATACTCTAAATTCTAGACATAAGTTCAAAAATATGGTAAACTGAACGGTAAACTCTGAACCACAATAACTTAGGTACGTCGTACACTGGTACATTTAATTCAAGAAAATTTTCAAGCTATATCGTAATTATTATATTTTATAGTTTATAGTGCCTGTCAGAAGTCAAAAAGCAAAAATATTCCTGGGTTCTGATAAACGCAGTATTTTATCAATGGTCATTTTTCCTTTTCATCTTCCATCTTTAAAATAGATTTTAGTTTTAAATGTGAATGAAAGTTAACTGGAGGGGTTGAGCATGTAGACGACTTTATGAGAATACCGTTGTCCTGGCTTAATCACTGGGTCAGGAAAAGTTGGCTAAGGAAATGAGAAACAAATACATAATATATTATACATTATACATGAATACACTCAGAATGTGATTTTAGGCGTATCGTAAGACAAGTCAATAATAATTAACAGTAATAAATGTGGAGCTAACCTGTGTATTTATTGCATTTGGATAGTTCTATAAAAACAAAAGGAAAAGAAACATTCAAAACAGTGTTATTTAAGTTATTGATTATGTACACATATTATGTCAATTGGTAATTGTGTATAGTGTATAGTTTATACCTGAGTTTCCAAACAAAAGCCTCCGTGTTTATAATATTTGCATCCATTTTTACCAAGGATTGGCGTCTCTTCAACTCCGTCTGGCAGAAAATTTGATGTGTAAAATTGAACACCCGGTTGATCTGTCAAAACCTTTAATGTTCGTCCACTATTTTCATCGCGTACCCTAAAATTTGAAATTATAATCACTCATTTTATTCATATATTTTGGATTGACATTTATTTTACTGCAATTTTTATTGAATTGACATTTGTACATCATAATATACAATCGACTTACTGAGCAGCCAATCTTAAACTTTCACCGGGTTTTTTATTAATACAAAAATTGTTGTCATATCCTGTTTTTCCAGGTGGAAATTGTTTCAGTTGATCACTTAGATTTTTCTCAGTTCTCAAGTCAAAAAGTGTTCCTTCAACACTCTTTATTTCTCCTGAAAAGTACAACAGCAAAATATTATCAATTTTCTTTCGTTTTTATTTTTCGTAGAAAATAAAACTTCCACAAAAATGGTGTACTTTATTGTTGAGTTTTTGTAAAATGATGCTAACCTGTAGGTATCAAAGTGTCATCAACTGGTGTAAAATTGTCGGCGTTGAGAGAAACATAGTGGCCTTGGAGCTGCTTTTCCGAATTATTCTAAATCACAATCCACAATTATTATAATTTTTCCATAACATGAATACTACAATTTTTATACATGAGACATTTCATTTACAAGATGTGAAAATGATTGACGATGTCGTAGTGTGATGTGAATTGTTATAATAAATAAGATTTACATGTCCAGATAAATTGAAGTAGGAGTGGTTGGTTAAATTAATTGGCGTGGGTTTGGTTGAAGTTGCCTGGTACTGAATAACCAGCTCATTTTCCGGGGTTAATTCATATGTTACATGAGCAAGGACTTCTCCAGGATATCCTTCCTCTTGATCCCTGGATCCATAACTAAACGTCACTCTCTTCCCTTCAACATGACTTTCCCAAAGTCTCTACATGAAAAGGAAAAAAAATCACAGTTCAGAACTCAACATCTTATTACACGATAAATTATGCATTAATTATTATTTAACAACACAGTAAATGAAAAAGACTGTGAAACCAAAATGTGTTAATAAAATTGAATAATTTACCTTATCAAACCCACATACACCACCGTGTAAATGATTCGGACCATTATTCGCTTTTAGCACGTACTTTTGATTCCCTAGTTTAAATTGAGCATTGGCTGTACGATTTGCAACTCTTCCTATCGTTGCTCCGAAATACGGATTTCGTCCTGTTTTACCCAAGTAACCTGAAAAATAGAGGAAATTATCATTCATTATTTTGTACTGTTGTGTCGGGGAACTTATTCTTGTGGCAAAATATGAAAGAATGATGGATTTTTTGTACCAATTTTAAAACCAATTGAAACTTGGACATAATATTGAACGTACCATTGATGTCGTCAAATCCAAGGACAATATCTTCAAGCTGACCGTCTTTATCGCGAACCTTGAGAGAGGTTAAAGTAGCTCCGTATGTGATTATCTAGAAAATAGGAAACAAAAAACAAAGAGGTGAAATAATAAATAAGAACACAATACACATCAACAAGGGAAAATGAACCAACTTTGAAGTTTTGAGGGAAAATGTAAAAAAATTCTGGTACTTTTTGTTCTTACTTGTGCACTCGTGCCAGACGAATTTGTTAGTGTGAATCTGCGAATGATCTCCTTTTCTTCGGGTTTGTTGGGATTCGCAACGAAACCAAAAGTATCTTCCATAATCTCAACTTCGGCTAATTCGGCCATTGTAAAACGCGTAGTTTTGTTGGTTGCTGGTTCTTTTCTGATGACTGTGGTCTGAGTTAAGTTTTGAGCTGAAATAAATCAAGAATCAAGATGCAGAATTATTAGCAAAGCTTTGAAACATTTCAGCGAAGAGTTCAAATGAGGAAACACAAAGTCACTTTCATCAGCATATTATATAATGCACAGCATATTTACATTGAATTTGTCTTTGACAGCGGTCAGTAAAAAAATAGATCGTGCGATTCTTTCTCTTTTACTTATGTAAATATGTACACATGCACAGAACTGCTCCCTATTCCTTGTATTTGTATCAATTTGTATCAACGAATGTAAGTACAATGTACATATTATAGAAAACTAAAAACGAGTGGATAAAAGTTATCACCACACGTTATACGTATACTTACGACTTGCTGTGAGTTTATACCTTTTATTAATTTTTTTATTTATTAGTTGAACTGAGAACTGAACTGATGTGAGACAGCGACAGAATCAGAGACTCCCAGACTCTGTAATCTTTTGATACACGGATTTGTCTAATCAAGGACGCACGTAGTAAAGATAAAGATAACAGCTCCTCATCTCTCTTACATAATTTGCATGAGGAACATTAAAAACTAATATGTTCTAATTCATGCTAAAGAATAAAATATAAATGGTAATGCACCCCATGAACAAGTCTGCGCGAACTTTTCAAACGGCGTCGAAGTCTAGCAGAATTTTAATGAAAATCGACGTCCAATTTTATAGAAATTTCAAACGACGTCGAAGTTACGCAATTTAAATAAAGTCGATTTAATCAGTCAAATAGGCAACTAAAGAATGAAAAAAAAACCCCATGCTACTTCATGACTGACTGCGTAATACATGTGTATTATAATTTATAGGTCATCGTTTCCTGCTTACTCTGGACACAATATAATATGCAGAGTTGAGAAATTTTAATTATATATTCCAGCTTCATTTAAAAAGATGATACACAAGTTTTTATGTGATGTGCCCTTTAAATTGATTGTATAAGGAGTTGCCAGGGAAGTTTTCTAAATCTCCGATAGACTAATTTCAATGCTTTGATCTTTGATTATATTGTTTTGTATTCAATTACTTTGATTTTTTATTTGCACATTATTTATCATTTATAATTTTTATAGCATGCTTTTTTTGTTGCGGCAAAAACGTGGCAAATTTTCCTCAGGAGTACACATTATAATTTGTAACTAAAATTCTGTGTCCTGTGAATCAGAATACACATGTGAGTTTATTCTGCGCCCCCAAAATTCAAAATTTTCTGTACAAAATCCAAATCACTGAATCTGGAATCAAAACTATAGTGGAATTGACTACCTCAGCACAGCTAAATTGTAGAGGAAGTTTTGGCATTACCAGTTAAATTAAAAAGTTGTAAATATTCTGATTCCAAATTGATACAAAGTTTTCCGTGCACCGTAGAAAGATAAGAAGATGCCTTGTGAATTTGCCTACGAGTTTAAAGACTTATCAATAACACTTCCGCCTTTGGAGGACACAATAGACAATGACAACATTTGTATCTCAAAGGAAATGGACAAGGAGAAGAACAATCAGCCGACGACAAATGACATTTGTTGTGAGAGTACAAAAGATGGACCAAATTTTGATAGTTTACTAAGTAAATTATGGGATAATGCAAAAGGATTTCGATATCCGTATCGTCACGTACCATTTAAAATTTTGAAGGGTCAGTATCAATTCATCGCTCAGGTAGATAAAAAATCAAACACTGTTTTAAATGACTTAATATTATATTTGACTGAGATTCAATAATGATAATAATAAATAATAATACTGTAGATTAGATCAATTAAAAATTTAAATGTCCACATTTAAAGTTTTAACTTGAAACTTTTAATAAACACGACTGTGTTCTGTCTTGAGAGTCTTGAGCTAATTTATAATGTAGGTTTAAAAAATTTGCACTACAAAGTACGAGTAAAATTGGTGTTACATATTTAATAATACATGATTATATCTCTGTTTAACGATGTCTATAATAAACTTTTGTCGTGTATTTTTACACTCGTTTGTACGTCACAAGGCTGAATTAGCAAAACTTTTTTGTATTTGCTTGAAATCATGTGCTGTGTGAAAATTCTTTGAAAACCCACAAAGATTTTTCAAAGTTGAACTGTTTAAAGGTTTCAAGTGTAGCTGGCGCCGCGTTCTGTCAAAAACGTTTGTCAATAAACTAAAAACATTGGCATCTTTGTTGTTTTTAATTTAAACGGTCTCTTGACTCTGGACAGTTAACTCATCATAAATACTAATAATGTTTTTGAAAAAAGTAAAATATTATTGTTAAAATTTCAGTTGAACACGGACCGAGGAGAGAAGAGACGAGAGCCACAGGCTATTCAAAGTCTGAATCAACCGTTTTCTTCAGAAAAGTTTAATTTCACAAAAGTTAATCCTGATGAAATAATTCTCGAGTTGAAACCTTGGTATGATCCTGCTCTGGAAAAAACTGATGGAGATGGTGAATTGGAAGAGTCAGCGATCCAAAATCAAACCATTTCAAATGAAAAGTCCAAGCATAAAATTTTGATAAATGTGAGTCCATTTGAATATGGAAATGTCCTCCTCGTCCCCTTTTTAACCTCGTGTCAACCACAAAGAGTAACTGGACCAAATCTTCGGCTGGCCGTTGAAATGATGTTATTAAGTCGATCAAGGTAGATATTTTTCTTGTTTTCTGTGTCTCACTATTTTTTCCATAAAAAATAAAACAAACGAGAAACACAATAATAATAAATAATAAATGATAAATGATAATAATTAAGGCGAGTCAATCTAGGCTCCAAATAGTTTTTTCGACTTCGTGATTTCCTTGAAATCATAGACATCTATGTGTAAAAGGCGCAAATCACATGTTTATACATGAAGAACATGTGATTTGTGCCTTTTACACATAGATGTCTATGATTTCAAGGAAATCACGAAGTCCAAAAAACTATTTGGAGCCTAGATTGACTCGCCTTAATAATAATTTTTCCTTTTCCGGTTTTGGCTATAATTTATTAGAACAGAGAAAAACATTTTGTGGTTTATACTAGTAAATGGTAAATGATGATGTAACATGAGAAATGTTAATGATATGCATTTCATTTTTGAATTTTGATAATCCATGTAGAAACTTCCGCGTTGGATTTAACTCGTTATGTGCATTTGCATCTGTGAATCACAGTCACTATCACGGATGGTATCTCAACCACCGTCTCTATCTTGAACATGCGGTAACCATTTAACTTTTTATAAATCTCAGGCTTAGTTTTTATTCTTCCTTCTCTTATGATGACGATAGTAATAATAATAATAATAATAAATTACATGCATAATGAATAATTATGATACCATTTACTGCATCTGTAATCTGTAATTTTTCTACTCTCAAAGTACTTTCTACTACTCGACAACTTGTGTCTTTTATGTTTTTTAGTCACGAGTCAGAAGATTAAATGAAATACTTGCTGCGGCTTTATTTATGATAATGATTAGTGATATTAGATATTAGATAATCTTAAAATACCATGTACCACGTGTTTTACATGTGTATTTTATTTTTTATTATTTATTATTATTATACAGGAATTGAAAGAACTTAAAGGACCTTGTAAAGAACTTTGTGAATATCCAGCACCTGCTTTTGTCTTTGTTCTGGAGGATGTGAGTAGTGAGAAGAAACTGGAGACGTTTGTTCAAGATGCATACAAACTTTTATCCTACCTTCAAACTAATAATTTTCCGCATAATATTTTCTTGACGAGAGGATCATCTAGGCCTCAAAATTTTGACAACATTCGTCTCTTCGTCTGGGCAAGAACTCCAAGTTATGGAGCAAAAATGGCTGGAACATTTAATCCAGCTCTTTGTGAATTAGCCGGACACCTTAGTATCAAGACGGAACCAGCGTATAATTCAATTACAGAAGAAGTGGTTAAAAATGAGATACGACAACCCACATTTGAAATATTTCATAAAATTAGAGACAATGTTGAGGCCTTGTTCTCATCTTGAAATCTTACAATCTTGAAATCTTGAAATTTGCTGACACAAAATACAAAACACAAAACAAACTACACAAGGCAAAGACGATGATTAAGATGACATGTGTCTTTTGAGTCTTGAATCTTGAAAATTGCTCAAATTTTACTTTCCGTCCCTTTTCTATGTAATTACTCATAATTGATAATAATCTAACATGATGAGAAACAGAGAAAAATTTCAAGTACAAGATACAAAATAAACAAAAAGACAATGCACAACACATAACATGAGTCAACTGATATGCTATTTAAACACATTGTAAATGACAACTTGAAAGAAAAATAACAACATGATTTAGAATTTAGAATTTAGATTGCAAATTGTAGTCAAATGACTGAATGATTGAAGCCAAAAAAAGATGCTCTCATTTTACCTTTTACTTTCACTATGCAGTGGAGCATGTCTTTGTTTCTTGAGTTAAAAATGAGCTCAAAATTCCCTGCGTCGTGTTAAAAGATTGAAGGATGTCACGGAAAAATTTAATTATGACAATGTAACTCTATTTTCTATTTTCTACTACACTATACTTATGTATGAAATAAATATTATACTCTCTTACTCTAATTTTCCTGAAACTTGAATCAAGCTGTGGGTTTTGTCATTATTTCAGCGTCTATTCTAAATTCTAAAAAATTCTAAATTATTGTAGATGCATTAAACATTAAAACGGCATAATGTTTGAGATTTAATATTATGTAGAAAATAGAAAACAAAATAAATCATGATTGGCACTTCAGTCCGGAGCTTTAATTTCTCATGCACGCGAAACACGAAATTACCAATCACGAATCAGCATAAAAAATAAAAATGATTCCTGTACTTTTTACATATTACTTGCGTCAACAGTTTGGCAATGGTTTTCTATGCCTTACTTTATACTTGCATAAAGCACATATTATGCAATGTAATGTATGTAAGTACCTGGAGATTGGAGATATTCATGCAAAATGCAAATATGCATTGGATAATAAATATAGATTCATATAAATATAATATTTTTGACGCAGCTGAGCTGAGCTGGTAGTTTGAATTTGGACTCGACTCGTCAGCGACAAAGTAGGTTATGATTTAGTACAATGTTAATGTTCATTTTTTTCTCTTCTTGTTCTTTTGTCGTCGGTCGTCGGGCTCATGTCTCAGTTCTCAAAGAAGAACAAGAAAAAGAAGAAGATGATGATGGTGATGGTAGTAGAGGAAAAAGTACAACGATCCTATATCCTAATATCCTATGCATAACCAAGCCACACAGGCATAAAGCATGCCAACACTCACTCAAAATACCTGTGTGTAACGTCTAATGTCTAAGTTGTGTACCTATAAATATAACTGTAGTTGTAGTTGAGAGCCCTTCGTGGGGAAATACGTCTTCTCATCTTCATTCTTCCTACTTCATACTTGACTATGTCAACATTCAATATTCAACATTCAGCATTCAGCATTTCCTATTCTCTTTTCTCATTCTCGTTACGTAATAAATAATAATAATGCTTTTTCAATATGCCATCACAGAGCAGAAAGGAGAAAAGAGCAGAGACGGAAAGGAAAAGCAAGTGAGAGTAAATGAAACATGAAGAATGAAGAAGGAAGCGAGAGAAAAGAGACATTCGTATGTACATTAATATTGATGTGTACACACGAGTTAAATCTCATCTCAGTTCTCATGACTTATGACATGTTATACTTTGTACTATCATGCATATTTTTTACATTGTTATTATATCATCTATTATCTATTATCTGCTATTGTACATGTATAATTAGCAGTAGGATTGTAGATGGATAGATATAGATAGTCTTTTGTTGCTCCTCACTTCTGTCTTCCATTATATGCATAATGTTCAGTGTATAATGCATGGTTTAGTTTACAGACTTTACAGAGTATAATGTATTATGGATTATAGTATAATAAACTATAATACACACGCAGTACAGTATAAAGTATAAAGTTGTCTCTTGTCGCTTCCCGATTTTTTTCTTGTTCCCGTCGTCTCTGAACTCTCCAAGTTTTTAGCTTCCGTTTTTTATTTCTGTTTCTGTTTCCTCATCTTCAATCTTCTCCTTTCGTCTTTCGTCTTTCGCTTTTTCCTTTTGCCTTTTGCTAGTTGGCTGTTGGTTGATGGTTGATGGTGCTATATAAATATAAAAATATAAATATATTGTGAATTGTGATTGCTCCAAGAAAAAAATGAAAGAGGAAAAAATAAACTTGTCTCTTCTGTTACTAAACTTGAGAATTGAGAATTGCGGATTGAGAATTGAGAATCGAGCATCAAGCATTGAGCATTGGGCTGCTCAATATACAGAAATAAAATATACGGATCTATTTTGAGTTGTCACCCCTAAACGTGTTTTTTCTTACCTTTTCAAACTTTTCCTGATTCGTGAAACAACAAGACAGAAGACGGAGTGAAAAAGTGAAAAAGACGTTCCTTAATGTGTTGTACAGATACATGTATATTTTCTTATTATTACTATTACTACAGCTATATAACATTTATTTATAAGTGCACATGATCTGGTATCTGATACATCTACATAATACATAATACACGCATCAAAAAAGGTGTTGGTTTTTTATCCTATCTAATGTCTAATATACTAAACACTAAACACCGGAATAGACGCCGGAAAATGGATAACCATTTGCCATTTGATATTTGCCATTTGGCAGAATAAAAACAACAACAGTGGATAAAAATACAGAAAACACAAAATACGAAAGGGGAAAACAGGATTACACGATTACATTTTGACGAGAAACGGGAACCAAATCAAGTGGCGAAATGCACTTTTTAGAGTCAAACCTTCCTTTGGTTTTTTACTTTTTACTTTTTACACTTGTGACAAAAGTGAAAACATCCTGATTTTTGATCACCAACATAAACACAACTGTAAATGTGGATTGTGGATCGTTTGCAGAGTGCAGAGACAAAATCCAAACTGAATAAACTACAAACTCTTAATTATCAGAGTAATAGGACTGAAAGATGTTCAGTTGTAAAGTGCAATGAAAACAAGTCCAACCGTCATCAATTTCCATTTTATTCATCACAATGTGGTTTTCATCCAGTGAGCTGAGCATGCAGAGTGCAGAGCAGCAGCAGCAGCACAGCCGTTACAATTTACTATTTACTGTAATTTCTCTCCTTAGTGTGAAGTAATGTAAAATGAATGTGAGTGAGGATCGAGAAAGGAGAAGCACTGCTGAGAGTTGAGATTTTCTCTATTTTGTATTTCATGTGTGCAATGTACAAGTGCCAAAATAAAACGCGTTCGTTTGCAAAAAAAAAATGAGGAGAAAAATTACTCAACTAAGCTCAAAACGTGTACAGTGTACAGAATACAGAAAACACTATTAGACGATTATACGTACATCCAAAATCCAAATCTAAATGTATCTTCAATCTAGAATCTAGAATCTAGGATCTAGAATCTAAAATGTACAATGCGTGTAAATGGAGATGGGAAATGAAACTGAAAATATCGTATTGACGACACATCCAAATGTGTGAATTTTGTCCAAGTTCCTCGACTCTCGACTCTCAACTCTGTCGTCTTGCTGAACAAAAAATAATATAAACATTTTCCTCATAGCGGCTTCCGTCTTCCTCTTTTACATTTTACATTGGATTACACAGTATGCATCCAAAATGCGACAT
Organism: Sminthurinus aureus; assembly: GCA_034698265.1. Classification (NCBI taxonomy): domain Eukaryota; kingdom Metazoa; phylum Arthropoda; class Collembola; order Symphypleona; family Katiannidae; genus Sminthurinus; species Sminthurinus aureus. Next base: position 17,808 of record JAQGBH010001459.1, on the reverse strand, counting down.
GATACACATAACACGTTTCATATCCCAGCATTTATCAGTCAGTCACTTCTTCCTTCCGTTCCAGTTCAAAACCAAAACCAAAGGAAGGAGTCAAATTATCTATTACTGATTGCTGATTAAAGTCTATACTAATTTCTCCTTCTCCTTCTGCTTCCCATTTTGCTTATTTTTTGTGGTATTATTTACTATTTACTGGGGAATTTTATTATTACATTTACGTTTAACACATGGAAATCTGTTGTGGTGAATGTGTATAAGTTGTAAATTGTAAGCACTATTCGTATTTTTAATACAAGCTCTTGTTCCTTGTTTCTCCTCCTCCGTTTACTGTGTATTATCCATTTCATATTTTATAGAGGAAATCAAAGTGAGTATGGAAAAAAAACAAAAGCTGAAGCATAGAAAAATGAAATGAACCTCAGTGACGTAATTTTCCAGTGATAGATGTGGAATTTGTTGTAAAAAAAGTAGAAGCATCTACAACCAACAGTCAATAGTCAACAGCTGTTGTTACTTTAAAGGAATCCACAGAGATTAACAAGGCACAGGACACAAGACATCGTCATGCAGTGGTATGTTTTTAAAAAATTAATATTAAATAACATCCGTGTGTGTGTCATGTATTTTGTATGACAAATTGTGATTCTGGATTCTGTTCTGATCACTACCGACTTTGGAAAAATATCAGTAGTCAATAACACACTAGTTTATTTCCTATGTGCGATGTGCTATGCACATTACGTATACATGAGATCACATGGCTTACAGCAGTGGACAGTACATAATCTATACATGCATACATGAATATTATGCAACTCCATCACTTTTAATCCTAAAACAGCTGATTGTCTTTAACGTCCATGTTGATATTTGATATGTTTGTCTGTAGTCGTGCAACATTTAACATTTACTGCTGTTGTAGATACAAGTCTCAAGTCTGTAGATTTTTTCATGTGTATTACATCTGTAGATTTTTGATACATTAGATACATCGTAAAATTGATAAGTATAAAACGCATAAATGTGATATTTATTCACTAATTCACAAATCTTTTGCAGTCTAAAGTCTAAAGTTTACAGTATGAAAAAGGTCCGGTTGAGCTGTTCTACTTTGTGTCTCAAGTACATTTTACTTTGTAAAATTAACTAGTATTTAGTCTTTAGACTTTTGATTAATATTAATATTATTTGCGATTTTTTACTACTATAATATTAATAATAATTAATATTGGATAAACAAAAATAATCCACAACCAGATTTAAATCCGTGCAATTTTATAGACAGCCTTTTTGAATCTTGAACTGTGAACTAGAAAAATCCAAGCAGCTCATCCACATAAAATATTATAATAATCTTTATTCGGCAGACACAAGAAACACAAGAAACATTTATCTAAAATGATAATTACTCGTGTAGTATTTCATTTAACTGCTTGAATTTTTAGACAAGGAAATGCAAAGCAAATAAAAGACAAAGTATTTTTTTATTTTCCAATGTAACCAATGTATAAAAATTCTCTAATATTTTCTTTTGAAAATAATCTAACTACTGAAGAGTGAGTACTTTTAGTTTTAACTCGTAACTGGGTTTATAATATTATCCAAATATCTAAATTATTGCAAATATTTAAAATATTAAAGTGATATAAAATATTATGTAGAAATTCAAATTCAAACGTGATACAGGGGAAAAACCCGGTTCCTTGAATTCGGATCCAGTAGACTAAGCCGTCTAGTGAACCAGCCGGGAAACACTAGAAGGTTGATCCCCGAAAAAAATCCCTGGTAGTTAGAGCAAGTTGTTTCGAATGTATGGCGTATTGAATGGTGTGTGTGTGTGTATTGTGTATATTATGTGTCCAAGTCTGTTCCTCTTCTTCTTCTTCTTTGGCTCCTTTTCCCAATATCAAATCCACTTCTATTTTCTGTCGACTCTCTCCTTAAAAAAATTATAATAGAAAAGGTGTTTTTTTCCTTATTCTTTTCTTCTTTTTTCTATCTCTCCCTATTTATTAGTAGAAATCTTTGTCTTGAATCTTGAACCTTCTTGTTCTCATTTCATTTGTTGACAATAAACTATACTAAATAATAAAAAGGTGGAATTGAAATTGGATTTGAATTTTAAGTAATATAAAAATAATATACAAGACAAGACAAGTTTCTAGTTTTAAAAGTGTGATAGTCCTTCCTAAAAAAATATACCAGAAGCAAAGTTAAAATAATATTATTAATAATATAAGAGTTGATAATAAAAATAATAATACTGTTTGGAGTTTGGAGTTTGAATATTTTTCATCCGATTGGATTGGATTGGATTGTTGTGCTCTTTGAGATTCTCTCAGGTATTTTTTTTCTCTTTTCTATATTTACTTAGTAAGTCTCAATACTTTTACCATTATACATATACTTAATTCCTGCTTCTTTATCATTCATTTGTCATTTCTCTGTGGTATGTGTGCATGTATAGTGTATAGTGTATAATATTGAATTTGGTATGTATGTGTGTATAGTGTATATTGTACAGTTATTATATTGGATATTATGTAGGTCTCTGTATTTTGAGTTTTGTGGCGTGAGGAGGAAAATGTAGTAGGTAATAATGATAGTACATAAATACATAATAGATTTGGCTACGACTCCACATAATAATCATTACATTAGAGTGAAAGAGGAGGAAGCAGAGGAGAAGAGAAGAGTAGAGTAGCGTAGTCGTGTGTATATTACTTTACTATTAAAAATACAGCATAGACCGTATATTATATATTATATACATGATAAAAAATAGGGGTATATTTTCTACTTTCTACATGTGTGTATGTCTATATGCTAAAATCAGCTGCCATGGGTAACCTTACTAACTAAAAAACCCCAATTCGGAATTCGGAAAGAGTCGTCGTATTATACTGTATATCATTCAGTATTCAGTATTGTACTGTAAACTGTAACTATAATCTAATATAAAATGTTACATATTCACACTCCACTCGTTACTCTTTATAGGAGGCAGAGAAGAGTGTGTACAAAAAACTACAATATTAGTTTTTGTGTCTAGCCTAGTTCTGTTTTTGCCTTCTCCTTTCTTTCTCTTTCTTACTTTCTTCTCCTTCTTCAAGTTTTATGCATGTACAATGTACACATAGTGTAGATAGGGATACGGAATACGGAGAGTAGAGCGGAGCAGTCCCAGAATCCCACTCTGCCAGTTATCAGAAACCATATAGTAAATTGCATAACGTGACATAATGTACATACTGCATACGGATGTATAAAGTACAAACACACACACACACACATGACATACACAATGAAAGAGAGAGAGAGAGAGAGAGATTTGCAGTAGAATTCGGTGCATTGATATTAGATGGTAAGGACGACGACGACAACGACGACGGTGAGGATGGATCAGATTATCATGTTGTTCAGTCACTATCCAGAGCTTCACCCGTACATTTTCAATCTTCAACTTTAGTTAACTATTCAACTTGAAACTGGCTTTTGCTTCTGCTTCTCACTTGTGATTTTTATACAGTGTACAGTCGACAGTGTACAGTGTAATGTACTACGTGCATTATTATTTATTTATTACACTTTTAACTCTTGAGCATTAGTCAATAAACACATAAATAATGATACTTTGTGACAATCACTATCCGTAATAAGCCGTAATCCGTAATCCATAATTTGGGAGGATTGAGGGTTGCAAAAAACATATATTATATACATACAACGAATAACAAGTGCGGCAGTTAGTTGTCAAAACCTCTGTGAACAATTATCAATAAGTACTTCCCACCACATCCTCACTCTTCTTATTAGTTAGGACTAGTTACAGTATTTTTTACTACTAGTGTCGTCTCTGTTTTATGTTTTATAATCCGCAACTCACAACGGTAGTTTCTAATTAAGTGATTGTGAGCTCTGTCCAAAATCTAAAATCTAAAATCCAAAAGAACCGAACTGAAAATACAACAGAACGGATCCACTTCCGTAGAAAAGTGCCATTATTTTTTGACCAATTATCACGGTTCGTTAGTGGATATTTGTGATTTGTGAGAAATAAGGAGACGAGAAAATAATAAATTATTATTAAATTGACTGATTTGGTAGGTTTGTTCTTCAGTGTTCAATTTTTCAAGCAGTCACCCATCGGTCTGTCGCTCCTCGATTTATTTTTAGTGTGGGGGTTGAATTTCAGAATTCAAAATTTAAAAAGCGATAGAATAAAAAAAATCAAAGTCTTGCTGAGTTTTTCATTGTTGAAAGCTTTTTTTTCTAATTAAAAAATAAAAAGGAAAGTGAAGAAACAAATGGGAAAAAAACAAGTGTTGACAATTGACAAGTGCTATCTACAATCTCAATCTACAATAAATAAGAGTTTGTTTAGCAATTCTTGAATTTAATGTGAGTGCTCTATTTTCCATTTTCCATTTTCCTGTGAACCAACTTTGTAAATAGTTTCCACGTACAAAGTGTACGTGTGAGTTCGACAGTGAAAATTGGATGTGTATCCACGTCCACCCACTACAGAAAATAATTAAAAGACCCGATACCCGATTCCGCATTGCATATATCCAATATCTAATCTTGTAGAATACCGTGATTGTACAACATCCAACACACAACACATACACAGTGAGTGACGGTGTAGGTGGATAAAATAAAATATTAAACGGTGAATGTCTATCGAATGGAAAAGGAGAAACAAAAAACAAGGAAGCAAACACGAAGCAAAAAGTAATCTGATCTCTGATCCGAGTTGAACAGATTTTTCAGTGTCATTGGATTTTGGATTCAGCTGAATTTGAATATCCCAACTCTAGATTCTAGAATCTTGATTCTTGATTCTAAACTTTAGACTGAAATATTTATGCAAAGATACTAAAATACCTATATAAATAAAATACAAAAAACTAGTATGGGTATTCGAGAAGACTCTGTTTTCAATTTTAATAATCATTTCTGGTACAGTCAATTTTTACCTCATTTATGTTTCTCATAACTCATAACAAATCGTGTGTATTCTAAATTCTAAATTCTAATTTATTGAGAACTGAGACTGTGATGAACATTTCTTGTTGGATTTGCTGTGATTAAATATAAAATACATAATAATAATGTGTAACATTTCAAAATCAACCGTGTGCCGCTTGACCACTAATCCAATAACAATAACAAGTTATAAAAATGCAGAGTGGAAAACTAACAAAAGTTGTATAACCCATCTACATTCGGTATTTATTTACATGATATTTTATCTGTATCCTTATTAATAATTCATTCTTGTGTATTCAGCTGATACAAATTAAAATGTAAAACTTGTTTAAATGTTTGAATTATGATTATTAATTATTAATAAGTAAATTCATTTTTTGATATTGTGATATTGGACGAGCATTTGAAAGGGAAAGTAGATTTTTTGAGAATTAGTCTATGGGAAATTGCAAACTACATTTTTATGATCTATGATAATTATTACAACGAGAAGAGGTAGAGGGTGATATGTGTAAGTTGTAAGGTGTAAAAGATAATCCATTTTCCATGAAATGTGCAGCGTAATGGTTTTTTGTGGTCCTGTTGAGGAAATGATAGGAATAAGAAAAGTAATAAAAGTGATATCGTATGATGTGATGGGATAAAAGGGAATAGGAATATCTGCGAAACATGTACATTGTACATATTCACTATCTACATGTTTGTTTGTCGTACTAGTAAGTACGATATCTCTGTGTGGTGTGTGTTTGTCCAGAATGGGAATTGTTGTGTGTGTTGGAGAACTGAACGTGGGCTGTGAGTGTGTGAGTGAGAGAGAGAGAGCGGACGTCGTTGAAACTTGGATGATATAGTTAAAATCGATATTTACCCATAGCACAATACATGATGTAATCCAAGTTCTCCCTCGCGCTCTACTCGCCTCTCCTATCCTCTACTCTGTTCTGTTTTCCTCTCCTCCAAACATTACACATTACACACGCAATACATAGATATCAACATGAACTGCTGCTGCAGTCTTTGTAGATACAGAATTCAGACTAGAACTCCAACTCGAACTCGGACCATTCTCTCGTTTCTCTTTTCTCCTTCATTTTTCATTCCACCCATTCATTCAGCCAACTAACATGCTCACCTACATATATTATGTGCATAGACTTTAGACATTGTGGATTGTGGATACTTCCTTATTCCTTATTCCTTATCCACATGCCACATCCACAACTACAACCAGACATAGCATAGCATAGCATATAGGTATATCCTATATATCTATATGAACATTTTTATTTTTTATTATTTCATTGCTCTCGTCGACTATCGTATGTATGTTTATGTGAATGTATGTGCAGTGAGCATTGCTCTGTGGTCTGTAAGAGTTGTAGTTGGTGAAACTTTCTACTTTTCCTTTCTTCCTGTTTATATAACCCCTTCACTCAATACTCGATACTGCATTCAATACTCGATGCTCAATAAACTACTACAAGCTAAACGTTGAACGTACCTTGTTCATTGTTCATTGTATCCACACTTGCCGTGATACATTAGTGTGATACTGGATACTACGAGTTCAGTACGGAACGGTGAACAAAGAGCAAAGAGTAGTGAGTAAAACAAACACAAACAAACAGTTGTAAGTTGGGAGTTGTGAGTTTTGAGTAGTAATCTTATTCACTTACGGCCACATTTTTATTTTTTATGCATTATTTGGGTATCATGTGCAGTGTGCACACTAGAACTAGAACTAGAACTAGAACTAGCGCTAGAAAAACAATAGCCATATTTCCATACTCCAGACTCCCAATCCCCAATTCCAAACAAACTAGAAAACAGAAAACATGTAATAACAATAATAATCTTTTGGCACCTCATTTCTGATTTCTGATGTTCTTTATCTACTTTAGCTTTCTGGTTTCTAGTTTCTGCTTCCTACTTATTACTCCATAGGCAAACAGCTCCAAAGTTTCCACTGCACTGGACCGACTTTTTTACGTGCTACGTCATACGTAGTAAAAGTGCAGAGTTGATCAATGACCGATTTCAAAGAAATCTTTATTCTTTGGTGAAATAATAATTATAATCATGTTCCCCATTCTGTTGGTAATGAGCAAATGTTTGAGTTCATCATACATTTCATTATACAGAATACAGACACGGGTACGTTTTTTTCTGCATTCGTCATTTGTTTATCCCGTTAGAGCATAGAGTATAATAACTACTATATGGATTATGGATAGAGAATTGGAAAAAGGAGGATACACAATACACACTGTATGTAGATGTAGTGAATATAGCGAATGGTAGGACTGCCAAAAGTCATTAAATTGAAAATGGGAAGTATTCCACCTGCTTATTACTACTTTATTATAGTTTATAGTGCTCTTTTTGTAGCTCGGGCTGTGACATAAAATATGTATGCACCATCATATACCATCCAACGTGTACGACGTACCTTCCGTAAGCTCCATAGTCCGTAGTACACATCTGCGGGATATATTTTTATATGTATAGTGTATGCATATAATAAGTAAATCGGTATGTAGCTACTGGAAACGTAAAGAGGAGTAGAGAAAGAATAGAGGAGTTGATGATGAAAGTCGTAGTTGGGAATTGTATTATATTGTGTGATGTGTGATGTGAGTGGGTGGGAGTGGATGGATGGATGTATCAAGGATCAAAGTAGTTCACATGTGCTCACAGTATTTATGTACAAAGGATAAAATAAAGGATAAAAGATAAAGGGTGAGGCTACTTGATCATGCCATTTTTTATTTAAACCTCCTTCTACTTTTTACTTTCTCCAATTTCCACTCACTAGCCCAGAGTCTAGAGTTTCCAGTCTAGAGTCTCCTGTCACTCCAGTCACGACGACTGTAAATCGGAGATAGGAGTAAAATAGCATCTGTGTACACAGTACACACTGTACACTGTACGAGTAGATAATAATACATGTGACATGTCTAGTGAACGAGAACAGTGAATGAGAAAACTCACCACTATTTAATAAACTTTTACCTTATTCATTTTTTGCACGACACGAGTGACAAGTGACATGAGCCACGAGACAAACATTGAATATTGTACATTGTACAGTTAGATCCTAGATCCTAGATCCTAGATTCTACATCAAATAAGAAACATGGAGAGTCGCAGCAGGAACACGTGTTCTCGTCCGATAAAATGTATCTAGAATCTACAAATAACACAAAACATAGTAGAAAAAGGAGAATTGGGATACATGTAATATGTACTGCATATATCATAATGTATCGTACATGGTATGGTACATGATACAGACAGTTGATACAGCATAATATTACACTGCTGGCCACATCACGTTCATGTCTACTCGTTACTGTTTAATGCGTCAGTCTGAGGTCTGAGGTCCCAGTTCCAAATACATGTATAACAAAAAGACTGTGAATAGTCAATGTGCACCACTTTTACTATTTTACAGACAGCGGAAATTACCAAATACCAAATTCCAAATGAGCTGGACTTTGTATGTAGACTGTAGACTAAATTTTTATGAGGCTGATTCAGGGCTATAGTATATATGCATATGTTCTGACAATGAGAATACATAATAATATAAACAAGCAGTTGCTTGTTTATGCTTCTATTTTCTATTCTCCCATCTCCAATAAAATGCTAGTTTTTTGGTCTACAATGTATAATGACAGGAATAATTAATTAATTATTTAATTCACTTGTCCTTCATTTTTTTGTCTAATGTGTAGTGTAATGTGCTACTTCATCTATCATCCACCATAATATACTACTATATTATTATATGTATCTCTTTTTTTATTATTGTTTAGTCTTTTGTGTGAGTATTGATTATGGACTCCGGACTCCTGTTCTCTACTCTTTTCTACTCTTTTCTACTCTTTTCTACTTTTCTTGCAAATATTATGATTACTTTTTTTTCTTGTCCGTCCTCGTCCGTCTCTACTTTCTTTGCCCTTCCTCAGGGGCACAAATAATAGATAATAGATAACATGTATGTGTGTCGGTTAGGGAAGGAAATGGCAAATGGCAGTGACGGACTTTGCGCAGGTGTTACTCTTTCATTCTTGTAGGCCCATAGATATAAACACAGTACACGTCTACCTAATGTCTCCTTCACTCTCCATTCTCCATTCTCCAATTCCCCTGACTCAATATCGCACGCTCTAGATATAAAGTAGACAAAAGGTCCGGAGTTTGGAGCTCCGAGCTGTGTTTTATGTTTGTGTTTTGTGTGATCCGTGAGTCGGTGATCCACATCGGATTTCCGATTTCCAATCTCCGGTCTTCCGTCCGATCTCTGAACTGCAAGTTTAAGTCATAATTTACCAAAGTTGGGAGAGTTTGGAAAAGGAGTAAGAAAATAAACATGAAAAATGATTGTCTATTTCCTCTAGTTAAAAGTTAGGGCTTTTGGAAAATATAATTTGAAAATGGATACTAATTTGGCAAAAAATAAATGACAGTAAATAATTATGAATAATGAATAATGAATTAGAAAATAATAAAAGGATAGAAAAAGTTCTTTTAATAATTTTCACCCTGATCGTAACACGAGATAAAATAAAAGTGGCAGTGATGAAGGTCTTTGTGGAGCATGTATAAATCAATATGCATATCGCTGATGCTGATGCTGATGGTTGTAACAATATTGGATTTGGATTTGGATATTCTTGTATTATTTAAGGTAATGACAAAGGAGTGAGAATAAATACAATTGAGTTCGATTAGCCCTCATCTGACTCTGACTCCCACTGACATTGATTAATCAGACTTGGTTAGGTACTTTTTGAAGGATATGGAATGGAATGGAATGGAATTGTATGGTTTGGGTGTCACTCCCGCACGAATCTCTCAGGTGGATAATAAATAGGTCGATTTAATGGTGTCCATTCCCATTTTCATCTGCTTCTTTCTCATCTACTTGCTTTTCCATTCTCCATTCTCCATTTTCGATTCGACTCTACTCCATTTCCCATTTCCCATTATTCCAACAAAATTCTCAAGGCCGACCAAAGGCTACACATATAAAATAAAACTATACACAATACACATGGATCCATTAGTTTTAGCTTGTTATATGTTGTTAGTTGTTAGTTGTGAACTTGTGCCTCCTTCTTCCGTCTCTTAGTCTCTAAAAGTTGTTGGAAAAGTACAGGCTGTACTCCAATTTATCATGCCCACTTTATCTACACACACAACACACAACACATTTATTAAATACAAACTATACATTTGAAAAACTTTCACAATTTTCTCATTGGAAATTGGAGAAAGGTGCTGCGGCCGGAAGTCTCTAGACTCTAGACTCTAGATAAAATACTTCAATGCTTTTCCAATTTTGCAGCGTGCACCTTGTACACTGCACATTGAACATACAGCATATCTCCGTCATCATCATCTATAAAAATAAAAAAAAAAAAATATTTATTATTATTACTCAACCTTTTTACTTGTTAGACAAGTTACTCATTATTAATTGCACACAACTGGAAATAATTTTTACTTTTTGCACACGTTTGATTCCTCTCTAATTTTGATAAGCTGCGTCTATCTTCAAACTTCCAACTTCTGACTTTTGACTTGTATCTTCCAACTTGAATATTATGCACTATGGAAAGTTTGTGTAGTATATTATGAAACTTGGATTTGTTTATCAAAATTCAAAACTCAAAGCTCAAAACGTAGCGTAATACTGCTGACTGTTGATTACTGATACTCTGATTTTGTAATGTAGTGAGTAGTGATCTCGAGATTGCATAAGAATTCCAGGGAATTTATACTTTGGGAAGATTTATGATGGAGAATGGGGTATGGAGTTTGGAGAACGCAGCAAGAGTTAATAAACTGTATCCATGTATTTCTCTGTTAGCTATCTACAGGACAAATGTTAGACAACCGAGTTGTGTTGTGAACGTAGATTATTATTATTATTATTATTATTATTATATATCATATATACAGTGCAGTTTAGAGTGTAGATTGTACAGTGGAAGGAGATTAGTTTTTACATGATACACACACTACAGAACAGAACATAGTGTGCAGATTATTATGACTAGTATTTGGTATTTGTACTTAGCATTACGGCCAACGAGAGACGGGTCAATGTTTTCTAGTTTATTTTGCAGGGTGCAAGTGCCAAATGGGAAATTAGCAGAACCAAAAAACAGAATGAGGCGTTACAGCATTAAATTCTTTCTCCTTAGTTTTTTTTCTTCTTTCTTCTTCGAGTTGTTATTTTCTATACAGACTCTTGGTACATTATACACATAGTGTCCGTTTATTTATACAGAATACAGAATAAAAAATACACACAGACATGTTTTGTTGACTACTGATTCCTGATTACTGATTACACATGCAATAATCTCACTGCACTGCACTGCACTGCACTAGCTCCGATGTGTGAAATGATACATATTTTGTATTTTATTTCAAAAGAAAATGAAACAGATATCAAAAAATCTGCCTGTATTCTGCACAGGTTTTTTTATTATAACAAACGGGTGGAAATCTAGTTCAAAGGTCAAAATTCAAAAGTCAAAAGTCAAGTGTTGCATAAAATATCAAATTTATCTTGTATATGTATCTCTATTTTGTCTGTTTCCAGACTAAATTTGTACAAGTGGTGTTCATTCCATTCTTTTCTTCAAGAGTCTAGAAAAAAAAATTAAAAACCAAGTGCGAGCCACTTTTTTCTCCATCTCAAAAATTAATTAAAATCTTGAGGTACTACTATCAACTATACCGATTTTTTCACGCTTTTACCAAAACCAAAAACAGGAGCATGAAATGGAGAAAAGATGTGTATAAAAAATAAAAAGTATGATAAATAGTGAGTGAACTGAATCTTTAGAAGATTCTTTCTCTTTTCCTGAAATTCAAAATTCAGTGAAATCACTAGAGTATCCAATATACACTATACGATGTACGATATACGATATACGCATTAGTATGCACTGTGAACTTATATTTATTCCGAGGAGGATGGCGGATGGAGCGTGGTGTGGAACGGATGAGCAGAAAATCAAAGGGATAGTTTCTTTTGTCTTGTTTTTTTTGTATGAGACCGCATATGTATTACACTCACCATTCAGTATTCAGTTATACGAGAGAAATTTTGCATTTAGTTTTATAATTAGCTTCCGAGTTGAGAGTTGAGAGGAAAGAATAAAGAATGAAGCTTGATCCTCTCTTTCTCTCCCCTTTTTCCATTGGGAAATCCACGGGAAACTACATACAAAGTTATAGGAATTTTGTGTTTGTTATGCAACAGAACAATCAAACATCAAAACTTTTTACTTTTTACTTTTTATACACTCAAGACACAAGACACAAGACGGATCAGAATTTTAATTTGTTTTAACAGAAGAGAAACAAAAAACAAAAACACAGTGTGCGTGAAAGCTGTTCTATTTTGTACGACTTAAAACAATAGAATAAACGAGTCATGTGATGTCTTTTTTGAACATACAATTCTTTTTACTTTCTTCACTCATCTAAAATCTAAATGCTGTGATAAAAAAGTTGCCTCTTGTCTGAGATTTGATTTTACATTTGACATTGAGAGAGAATCATTACGATTCCTGATTCTGAATTTTCCATTTCTGTTTTTATACTACTCCAGTATTAAGTAATTTGGATCTTTGTTTACTGTTTATGCAAGTGGATTGAAAAAAGAAAAACGATGTCAAAATAAACTAGGAAACTCTTTAAATATAAATCATTACATAACACAACATCTTACAATAATATCATTCACATTTCACACTCCAAACTCCAAACTCTTTTCCCATGTTTAATTTAGTCCGAGGCATCTGTATTTTGTACTCTGTAGGTTAGACATTAGACATTAGACATTAGGCAGAATGTGTAGTAAAATGAAAAAAAAAGTAAAGGAAAAAGAAACCGACAAAGGTAAACGGAAGATTAGGTGAAATAAAAAAAGCAAAAAGAAACAGACATCAACTCAGTTTTATTTATGCAACATTCAAGTTCTTTTTCTTGATTCCTGTCAGAAACTGCATGTTTAATTACAGCCTTGAATCTTGAATCTTGGATCTTGAGTTTTGAGATTTGACTCTTGAATTTGATAAAGGTGCACTCTCAAAGCTCAAAGATGTTGCATTCTGTATTCAGTCAACCAGAAACGGAAAGAACATAAAATAACCATCCAAATCCAAACAAATTCCGAATCCAGAATTCGCATGTCACATTTTTTCTTTGGGTATTTTGTATTTTGTATTTTAACAGTCAAAGAAGAACCTTGATACACTTTTGAAGCGTAGAGCGTGAAAAAATAGAAAACTACAAGTAGAAAACCAGTTGTATTGTATTATTTTACCTTGCATTTAAGTTCACGGCTAACATGTAAAAGGTACAGTCACAATTTTCAATTAATCCAAAGTCCAAAATAAAGAGCAATAATGAAAAATCTTCACTTTGAGCAGAAAAATTATTATAGCCGGAGAAAGCGCAGATCGTAGATCAGAAACTTTTTGTTGTCATGTTTTGATGTGTGTCATGCTATTTTTTACGGTAGTTTGCTGTTTTCTGTGGAGATTTTATATTTATTTGTAGTTTTTGTACATAGGGTTCTGCGCAGGAACAAACAACAATAGACAATAGACACGTTACGAAATTAGATAATCCGGTGATATTATTTAAAATTAGCATTTTGGAATTTGAATTAATTAGGGAGAATTCTTGTCACACTTTTATTACTTTGACTTGTACTTTGTACATGTGATTTTATTTGAAATTTGAATTTGAGTTGGAGTGCAAAAGTGGGTATTTATTTAGTATTTAGGTCTGGCTCCTGACTCCTCAGATTTCATAAAGATGTTGTAATAATTGAGCATTGAGCATTGAGAATTTTGCCTTGTTGATTTAGTTCAAGATTCAAGATTCAAGAGGAGAAAATAAAAAATTGTGTGAACTCTGCAGTATTTGTTTTGCTCATTGTTTCCCGAGTCTCGAGTCTAGTTGACGCTATCGTTGTGGTTGTGGTTGTCTATTCTTGGTTCTTTCGGGTAGACTTTGAATAGACAAGAAAAGAATTTGACGAGAACATGTGGGAACAATACTGGAAATTTGACATGGGCAATCCATCCAATCGCTACGAGTCGAGTCTATTTAGTATTTATTCTCATCTGTTTGTCATTTGAAATTCTAAATTCTAAAGGGAAAGAGAGAAAAAGAAAAAGGATAAACAACACTGCACAAACGTTAATTTACAATTTACGGTAGACAAAAGGAAAGTTGAGTGCACATTTGAGATTTGACATTTGAGTTTGAGTTTGACTCAATCTCATTAGTTAATATTTGTTGTTGTTTATTCAATCTACTTTTTATTCAGTCATCAGTTGGATTCAGGCTGTTCAAATCTACAATTGTACTCTACGATTGACAATGGAGAAAAAACTGTTAGACAGAACATGAAAATCAAGGTTAAACAGGGGAAATTTGTATTACAACTCCATGTCATAATACACATAAGACAAAGGCCATTTTCCTTTCTCTTTTCTCTTCAAATATCAAACAATGACCAAATGTCTCTTATTAAGTGGAAAAGACAAGAGAGAAAAGTACAAATCGCCATTCTCATTCTCATTGGCATTGGTGATGACGTTGTGTATCGTTGTATCGTATGTTAGATTTTAGATTTGGGATGCATAGCTGCAGTTGCGCCATTTACACAAAAACTTTTATTCTCCGCACATTCCTCTTCATTCGGCCTTTCTCTTTCCTTTTCTCTCCCTTTTTTGATGACTTTTTCTTTTTTCTTCTCTGTTCTTTGTGTGTTGTGTGTTGTGTGGTCTGGAATGCAGAATGTGGATTTTAGAATTTTTTCGCACTGGCGCTGCTACTGAAACTGGTCAAACCAAAGCAAATGAAAGTCGGACATGAAACAATAAACTTTTTAAAGTAGAAACGAGTGTGTGTGTGGTTTGGTTCACTCTTTTACATGTTAAATGTATTCACGATTCACTATTTTCCATTCTCAGCAAATGTATTATGAATGATGAAGTCGGAAATCGGAAGTGGAAAGGAACGGAGAGTTGGTCGTTGGTCTACAGTCTACACGTGCAGATCCCTCTGTCAAGTCAAGTTCATGAGAAGACATGTTATAGGAATATGTGCATAAATGTATGGAGAACGTAGAATGGAGAATGTAGAGAGTGTAGAGTGTAGTGATATTGATGTGAATGTTTAAGCAGACAAAGACTGCTGATGGACTTTGCATGTTCCGTGGTCATTTATTCATAATCCTTTTTGAGCAGACTCTGCATGTGTGAGGTTTTAGTATGTGTAGAATGGGGAATGGAGAATGGAGAAAGTGGACCTGGAGACTGGAGCAGTGAAATCCCCATTATTTCTAGGCCATTAGGTAAACTTTACATGACTCACAAAGCAAAGGGGCAAAGGCAACGGCGGTATCAACATTAACACAAAACACAAACGATCAATGCGCTCAGTCTTCACTCCTTTCTCCGACTCTCGTCTCTAGGCTCTCGTCGTCCATCATTTTTAAAAGCAAATAGAAAGAGATTTCAAAAATTCAAGGTCTTAAAATCTCAATGCTGTGTTGTTTATTCTGCACTTTACACAACATCATATTTTAATGCGTCATCAGTCATCATAATAATATATTATTATAAAACGGCTTAATTCTAGATTCTAGAATCCGGATAAAAATCAGATTTCAAATTTTGTTGACTCTTTTATATTTAAAATCTTTTGAATTTTGACACGTTAAATCTTTTGTCATATTTATGAGCAGAATATTTTATCACTTATTTTTGTATTTTACTAAATGATTCCATGTAAAAATGAGACGTGATGGTAAAATTCAAACGTGTTTAACGTCTCATGTCTGATCGGCTACCGCCTGTTTTACTGGTTAGTATTTACTATTTACCGTCCAGTCGCCATGATCTTAACTGTCGTCTGTCGATTTTAAAAAATGATCACGGATGACGTTTGCAAAAAAATTGGAGGACCTTGGATAAAATAAACGTGCAGATTCTAGATTCTAGATTTTAGATTCAAGATCAGAAAGCAGACGTCAGAGTGCAATTTTTCTGACAGAAATGCAACAAGACGCGTTCAAGATTTTAGATGACAGACTTAAAAAACTGTCGAGACACAACATGCACGACCTTTTGTATTTTTCCTCTCACAAACAATCACAAAATACAAAATACAAATGACAGTGGCAATTTGCAGCCCATAAAAAGCTTCGTTTGTTTGTTTATCTGTTTGTATTTGTATTTTTAGTGGCCAATATAGAGATTGTTTATTGTTTGTGTCAGGCATTTGCAGTTTGCAATTTTATTGTAGTATCAAATTACACAAAACAAATTATCTGTTTAGTCTGATGTCACTTTTAGACGGCTGATGACGGATGTCTGATGCGCGTATAAAATGTTAAAAAATTGTACAATAATTTCTGAGCTTGCCATTTGCGATCATAATCCGTTATCTTTTTTACTGCTTTTTAAAACATCCTTCATCACATTTATCCGAAATCCAGGATCTTGAAGCCTCAAGTCTCAAGTTCCAAAAACTTTACTATGTGCTTGACTATTGATAATATATGACTACATGTTTAACGCTTAATGTTTACTTTACAAATTTACTATTAAAAATTGGAAAGAGACGCCCATAAAAACGCACCAGCCAATGCAAATACAAACAAATACCATTACTCGAGGATTAACGAGGTAGTAAACAACTTTGTGCTTTGTGTAGGCAATTCAATATCTAAACTACAAGATCACAACTGTTTTATATTTTATATTATCATACACAATATACAACAAACAAGAAACAGGGAACGAGGAACGTGTAATTAGAACTTATGCGTTTATCGCCATGTATTAACTACTACACGTTCTATGATGATTCATTAAGCATCGCGTTGAGACATCAAATTTTCAAATTAAAAAGCCATTTCATCAGAAATTATTACAACGGTAGCTAAAAAAAGCTCGTTCTATACACAAAATATAAAAAATAATATACACAGCACACACAGAGAAACATCAGAGTTTACATATTATACATGTTGCCATGGTGATATTAGAGAGCCTTAAAATCACTAAACTAAAGAATATACTGTGTTCTTTTTCCTTCTTTGCTTTCCTTTCATCAAAAGTTTTGATACGGATTCTTGCAAGAATTTTGAAACTTCTGAAGATCCAAAACATGGACCCGAGTCCCGAGTTGTAGTTGGTCAATGATCAAAGATCAAAGGTCACAGTGACCATTTTTAATAGTAAATCTACGACAAACTTGAAGCTTCCAGCGAAGAACTAAGAAATATTAGAGTATTCAGATTTCAGATGGATTGAATTGGATGTAAAATGACTAGGAATTTAATTGACATAAATTGGAGGAGGCGGAAAGAGGGATGAGAATGGTTGATGATTGATTGGCATTGTGCTCTGTTTGTTGTTTGTTGTTGTGATTAAATTGTGCTGACTGGACTGGTGATTGGTGAGAAAGTACAAATGAAATGTAACAGAATAGATGATTTGCGATGCCTGAGTTTCTGATTTCCCATACAATTTGTAATTTGTGTTGCGTGTATACTTTGAAATATGCAAAATATTTTGGAGCACTGACCGTGTTTTATGTTTTATGTAAAATGTTAAAAATTACATGACGCTTGAAACTAATTTAGCATTTGGAATTTGTCCTCTGTTTATATCAACTATCAACAATCAATAATAATAATAATTAAAGAAATCAATAATAATAATAATAATTGTTTTTGTTTGTTTGTTTGTTTGTTGTAGGAAA
>JAQGBH010001458.1:0-32433 GCA_034698265.1 Sminthurinus aureus | reverse complement strand
CAAGGTACATATTTTATGCCAAGCAAAGTATGCAAAGCAGAATTTCGGTTCCAATAATAATAATAATCATAATAATAATAATAATAGTTTCTGGAAAAATATGTTTATATAAATCACACGATCGCCTGAGCTTCGGGTAAAAAAGCCTCCCAACATTTTACCAGCTAAAAGAATTTAACAAAAAAAAACAGTTTTTTTACAGAAATTCACCAAACAAGTAATTGTAGTCTGTTACTTTTAATTTTTACAATCATTTTACCTCTTGTTGATGATTTAAAAGAGACTCCAAATACTTGATGATTATTTTCTTAAACTCCTTTACTCTATTAGTTTCAAATTGTTCCAGTTCTTTCTTAATTATGCTTGATATTGAATTGAATTCTTCTTGATATTTTTCAACTTTTCCTTCCCACTGTAAACAACATAAATAGAAAAAGTCAACATTTTAAATCATCTCAATTTCTACTTTTAAATCATCTCCATTACTTGTGAAATGAATAACATGGACAACGAATTAGTAATGTAAAAAACTAAAGTATAAAATATAAAAGGAAATGTTACTTCAACAACTTCTTCTCTAGCTTGAGCAATTCGATCATTTTTAACTTGGAGTTCCATTTTTGATTTCATTTCTCTCTTTTTGTTCAACATTTGTTGAGCGTGTTGCCACGACTGATAAACCTTTACTCGCTCATGAAAGACATCCTAAAAAGACAAACAAGCATAAATGGATTAAAATAAAAGCATTGCAAATATTTGTATTTGATATTTAATCAAGTTCTTTAATACAAAACACGAGCTGTGGAATTAAAAAGTTATGTGATAAAAATTTACCTTAACTGTACCGATGAGAGAAATATAGTCTTTTCTGTATTGAAAATAACAAATAAATAAAATGAATTTTTTCTAATGAACGATTAAGTATTAAGTACATGTCTATTTTAGTGCAATAATAATTTATTTTTTATGCATACTTGTATTCTTAGACATTAAGGGTATTAGAATAAAAAATAAAATATAGGCAAGTGCAAGTACTTACAATAACTCAGAGAATAAATAAAAGTCTGAATGTGCTTGGTCATTATGTAATTGTTCCACCTAGAGTAGAGAGATACACATATATACATTATGAAAATTATGTTATTAGCCAACTTATTCTAGCATCATTTCATTATATATGTAGAAAACTGTTTTATATGCATTATTTATATGTCGTGTGATTGCATACAATTACAGCTTAATTAAGCATTTAAATAAAACATGATTATAAATGAATGAATAATAATTACCTGTTCTTCAACTTCTGCAAGTTTTGCTAGTGCTCTGGCTAAGCCAGTATGTTCATCAGCATTACTTAGGATTGCAGCACTTTTGGCAAAACTTTCTGTAGATTGAGCCAACTCCTTCCGATTAACTACCAAAACTTCTACACTTCCATGGACTTTCTTTAGTTGATTCTCCAGAGCCTCAATATTCTGTAGCTTTTCTTCAAACCACTAGAAAAAAAATGACCACAAAAGAAGAACGATGCAAAAAATTGTCACATTTAAAGTTTAAAATACTATACTTTGAATGTACATAAAATACAAAAATACATGTAAAAAACGATGCAAGAAATTTGAACAAAAAAAAATGTAATCTTTCTTAAAACAACATCTATATATTATATCAATGTATATTTTACATGCTTATAATACACAAAAGTGCTTTACCGAGTCACCTACCGGGTCAGATTCATCCATTCTGTATGAAATTTTATTGACAGTCTCGCCAAATCTACTAAGTAGTCTAACAACACCAGCACCAGAAAATGCAGAAGTACTGGTTGATTTAGGTAAATCTGAATCGCTTTCAAGAAAATCTCGAAAATCGGGGTCTATACAAAGAATTGGATGTGAAGCAACCTAGAAAAAATAAATGAATAAAGAATAAAATAAAACATAATATAATTTCACGAATCTTTATACTTTATACTTGGAAGAACACAAATTATATTATTATGTTGTTTTAAAAATATATTATTGTAGATTTGAACTGAAAAAAGCAAACTTACTCGATTAAGAAATCGCTCCAAACCCGCTCGACGTTTTTCAATAAATTCTGTATTATGTCCTCCAGATGAATCACCTTGACTGGACATTTTTATTTTTGTTGTACCAATGACATTTTTTTCAGGAGCTGGAGGAACAATTCTTCCCTAAAAGTTTTAACAAAATACATAATAGTTTATTATTTATTAATTGTTGGGTACAATCAGGAATCAAGTCAACGATGACAAATTTAAAATATTAAATTATTACATTTGTACTTTGTGTGACATAAGAATAATTTAAAAATGCACCTTTCTTAAATGCTTTTCTTCCAATTTTGCATGTAGACCCAAAAAATCTGAAAACCTTCTCCAAACAGCAAATTCCTTTCGTCTGAATAATGCAATATTAGTACGTGTAGTTACTCTATACACTACAAATGTGGATATTCCCTCTCCTTGTTTCTGGGGTTCAGTTACTGTAATTTCTATGTATTGTCGTTCATTGTCAACAGTGGTCTGGAATTATATTAATTAAAAACATATCAAATCAAAACACAAAATTCCTGGCTTGATATCATGGTGGTTTTTTTGAAAGAATTGACATATTTACCAATGTTGTGGCGATGCTTGTTGCTCCCCTACTACTACTACTATTTTCTACTTCAGGAACAACTTCTGCTTTAGTATCAACCTACAAAATACAAAATAAATAAATATAGAGATTCCGTTAGTATTTATTATCTTGTACATAATTGCTTATCCAGAATAACAGAGTAAAATAACAAATTGATGGTTTGTTATTTTTGATGTTATTTTTGAAAAAATCTTACTGTAGTGTGTGATTGAGGAATTTGTGAATCATTATTATGTTGGGAATGATAAGAAGGCTTCATTATTTGGCTCTGCTTGGCTTCATCAAGTATTGTACTCTCGTTCTCATCATGATCATTTTCAGCTATATTCACAGAAATTGTTTTTTGGATTGTATCTTCTAATAATTCATCATCATCATCATTCAAGTCGATTTCATCACCATGAATTGTACGATCTGTATCAGTCATTGGAGACTACACAAAAAATATAGTTAAAGAATAAATAAATACACATAAGTAAGCATCATATCATATAATTTAAAAAAAAAATGGGCGTATATAATTTATGTGTACACATGTCTTTTTTTCATTATGTACAATTTACACCCAATTTTAACCTTATTTATGTACTTTAATAAATAATGTTCCAAATAAAAAATATATATTTATCACTTTGACAGTGTCTTATTAAAAGAATGTTATCAAATTTCTTACTTCTACAGCAGACTTGAAAATATCATCTTCATCTTCTCCATTCTTTCTTGAAAAGTCAAAATCTACTTTTTCTTCCGACATGATGATTCAAATATATATATTTACTTTTACTTTTATACACAATACTACACAAACACTTTAATATATTTAATAATAATGATAATTATTATTGTACAAAATATAGATAGATTATAGATTATTTCTTATTTTTCTTCTCAATTCTCAACTGAATTTGATTAAGCCAAATCAAGGCCATAGTTTTTTTTTGAAACAATAATTAAATCAACTTTTGTTACGTGTTATTTCATATATATTTTTGTTATATGTATGTCCAACACAAAATGATAAGTTTATAATTTTTTTATTCTAGAATCTAGACTGTTGATTTAAATCATGAAAATCAAAGATATATAGTTTGTGCACTTTAGTTTGTTCAGAAAAACGATGAATAATGAATAATTGTCAAATTCTGAAGCCTAATTAATATTTTATCTGTTGTGTATTTTGTCTATCTTGATCCCGGGTGTAGAGTATGTCATAACAAAATTGACAGAACCTGAAATTGAAAAAATAGGAACAAAATTATTTACATAATTTAATTATCTTTGCTTGGAATTTGGAATTTTAGATAAAAATATTATTGTTATTTATCAAGATTGTTGAGTTAAGCCCATTACACAATAATATACAATATACAATGCATTTAATGGACAAGGAACACAGTTCAACAAACCTACTTACAAAAGGAATTTGGTAATAGTGGATTTAAATTGTATTTAAATCTTATACACAAAAGGTAATACACAAAACTATGCTTTTATTGATTAGCATACGTAACAACTTTTAATGTGTAAATATTATGCATTATGTATTTTAAATTTTAATTATAATGTACTTACCAAAAATCTGCCGACGAAACTCTGGTTTTGAGTTTTGAGAGTTTTGAGTTTTGACTTTTGACAAGTTCAATTTTTTTGACTAAAAGTTAAAGGCGGTAGCTACACTAAAAACTCTGTTATTATTATTATTTTTACATCCACCACTAACTGTAAATAAGATTGTCACTTAGTATTACACAACTTAGTGTGCTTAGTAATAATTTTATCAAGAGAAACGTAGACAATATACAAAATTTTAGTTTAGTTATTCTAAAAGTATTACCGATTATTCTAGTGAGAGATATGCAAGTAGAAAAATCTTCTTTTTGTTGCATATGTATGGCTATAGTGTACAATGTCATGTGATTTTTTTGTATAAGATGGGTGAAAGCAGGAGCCCAGGGATCAGTTCACCCCCTTCATTTTCGTAGGAGCCCAAATACCCCAGGGGGACTTTCCTAATCAATACAAATCCAAAACTTTTTATTCCCATATGGGAGGGACGTAATTCTACATCAGTGTCATCTTGTAAAAACCAAAATCTTTGAAGGCATGTGGAAGCCATGTTATTTTTTCGAATATCGAACATCGAATTTTCGACAAAGCAAGGACACTACTCCTGAAAAATCCCCTAAAGAGCTCAGTGTACACTGCCATTACACAACTAACCCAGTATAGTTTCGCCTTCGGAAAAAACCCTGGGTCAAAAAACTCTGGAAAATGTTTTGTGAATGTGACCGTTGACCTTTGACCCCCCACTCAAACCTTACCACATGTGAATAATTTTTTTTGACTTGTTAAGGGTATCTTCTTTTGGAGATGAAAAAGCCCTATCGAGGTTTTCGGGCTCCCATAAAAAAGCCTTGATTTAGTGATCGGTGGGCTCTTGCGTGTACCCTCATTCTGTGTTACATATTATTAAGCCGTCACAGAATAGTCGATTTTAAATTTGGATCACAAGTGATTCCCTTGAAAAGTAGTAAGTGCCATCTATGAGTAGTATGGAGAAAACAACACACCCATTTAAAAGTGTATGAACATGTAATTGCGTACCTATTGAATAGATGGCACTTTACTACTTTTCAAGGGAATCACTTGTGATCCAAATTTAAAATCGACTATTCTGTGACGGCTTAATGATAACATACGCAGTCCAGGGCCAATATCTTTTTTAAGGTTCAAGATTCTAGTATAATGGGCGGATTTATACAGTATTTTAGAAAATTCAAAGGACCACTACCGTAATTTTGAGAGTGGCCTTTTCCTACTAAAAATTGCTAATATCAAATCAAAGCAGTTTTAAAGACAAAACAGAATTCAGCAAAATTTATTGCTAATATCGTTGGGGACTCAAATATATATACTTACTAGAATATTTCAGAGACTATATTATTAGCAACTACTATTCTACCATAACAAGGTTCCAGAATCTGAAAAAAAATGTTGGCACTGAACTGTAATACTGTAAAAACAATCTGGGCAGAACTGTAACAAACCGAAACAAAATAAAACTGAAAATATATTCATGAACACTCTTTCTATTATTTTGGTTCAAAATATTATATAATATATCTTTGATCTTTTACAAGCCTGTATATTTTTCATTTTCTATTTTCTATGCACAACACATTTTCATACAATTTAATCAACTTTGGGATATATATTTCTAATTTCTATGTCTAGGTTTACGTATGATGTAATATTTAATATTATAGTACATCAGATATCAATAATTCACATTCGCTCGTTAAATATGTTGTAAAATTTTTTGAAAAAATAACACTGCGGTGGTTATTATAGATTTAAATTTTTAAGTACTATAGTTTTGTTTAGTTTTTATATCATAAGTACTATAATATTATTATCATAATAAATACAAATGTATGAAATCATGCAGCATATTATTTGTTTAAACTGTAAGTGCGGATATGTACACAAATGCCTTCTTCTTTGTTCTACAAATGAATGACTACATAATAATAACATATCATCATCATAATATTATATTAAACATGTTTAGTTTGTCAATATACACATTTGTACAATAATTATTATTGTACGTAATTATACCTAATGGTAATATATAATATTCTGTTTTCTTGTAATATCTGACCGTCACCTTTTTTTGTATTAAACATAATAGTATTATTTGGTTTTCATGGTGTTCAGTTATACATATATATGTATAAAGGAAAACGTCGATTTAGTTTCTAAATAATGTTTTTCACCATTATAATAGTTTATAATATATTATATTATATAAGTACATCATGTGCAGTTTATAACGTAAAGAGGAAATGGTAGAAAAATAGTAGTATAGTAGTAGTAGAGTAATAGAGTTTTCAGTTTTAAGTAAAAGAGTACAAGTGGATAGAATGTCTATGAAATAGACCCATAGAGAGAGAGAGAGAGACAGCTACTTAGATAGACAGTGACAGAGAGAGAAAGTCAAATTGGTCGGTTGGTTCATTCGTTACGTTATCTCTTTGTTTTTTATTTAAAAATATCTTTCTTCTTGCCTTGCTAAACGGCTGAAATTATTTGTACCTTTAGAAAGAAAAAAATAGGAAAGAAGTAATAAAGGAAATCCCTCAAATAGATTTATACACTTTTACAAAGAGATGTACTATCATTTAGTTCCATCAAGGACATTTTCATTATTATTCTTTTAAGATAAGAGAAAGAATGTAAACAAGTCAGAAAGTGAAAGTTGAGGAAGGTATGAAATTTTATGAAAAGTATTAAAATATATATTATGAAATGATAAAATATTTGCACTAGAAAGAGAAAGAAAGAAAAAAAGATGTCAGAAATTGCTTACCTCTTCAAGTGGAGAGTTACGAGTCAGGCTTGTGCGAGGGGTTGGAATTGGAGGTGGTGTGCAACTATGATGAACCTTTCCATGATTCAAATTTAGAGTTGGTGGAATAGTTTTCTGCCTATATGTTGATCCTGATAATGGAGTAGGTGGTAATTCTTTAGTTTCTTTTGAGCTACCATTAAAAAGAGGATTTCTTGTTTCTAAACCATCCGAAAGAATGTCACCATTGGATTTAGACGAATCCACACCTTCATCAATAAATTCTAAATCAATTTCATCCGAAGAGGAATGAATTTTTCCACTATGTAAATCACTAATATTGGCATATAATGGACTTTGTTCGGATTCTGTTGGTGTGGGAGTTGTTCTTGCGTCTTGGGTACTTGGAATATTTGGTTCGGATTCATCACTCGTAAATTTTTTAGGACCAAGTCCAGGAGATGTTAATAACGAGTGCCCAGTCATATGGATAGTTGTTTTCTTCACATCAAAACCAGTTGGACTTTTTGGAACGATACTGGAGGAAGATACTGGAGTAGTTTTACCAGATTTGGGAGATGAAGGCACACCTACAAGTTGTTCCGCTGTTGGGTTGAATTACAAGAATAAAAAGGATTGAAAGTAACAGATTAATATTCGTATTTCACTTATTTTAAAACTATTCAGTATTCATACAGACAAAATTAATCTTCTGTACTCGATACTGATTAATCATTTGGTTTTATCATAATTCATAATTCATAATAACTAACCTGCTTTCACAACCTCCATAACTTTATCAACACTTGGATTTGTAGTACCAGACTTTGAAACTGCGACAATTTCCTTATTTTCCTCTTTCGCTAATGCAGCCGCAGTAAATGATGCAGCTTCCTCACTATTTGATAGAATCTCCACAATCTTGTCAGGTAATTTCCCTTCTTCTCTTAACCTTTCAACTTCATGAGGATCATATCCATTCGACACTACCATTTCAATTTGACTCCCTTTTTATTATGAACAATAAACAAGAATTCATTAGAGTCCATTACATCAATGTCATACATACATGCAATTACGCAAAGATTTTGATACAAAACATTAGATAGGAAGAAAATTGAAAATTACCTGCATTCCTCAAAGCAGTTACAGCATCCATATGTAGAACATTTAAAAGAGGAGTACCATTCACGCTTAAGATTCTCATACCAACTTTAGCAAGACCATTTTTGTAAATTGCACCAGTTGGAACAATTTTTGATATAAAAATTCCACTATCATCTTTATCTAATGGATTTCCTTTATTATCAACCCCTAAAAGAAATGAATATATACAAAGAACAAAATTAAAATGTCATAATAACTATTTCATGGTGACTCGGTTTCCCAAATTATTACTCACATGTTACGAGTTATGAGATCAAAAATAGATAGATAATAGATAGTGGAATCTATAAACAATGGTAAATTCTCACCTCCTTTTATATGCATTCCTAATACTTCTCCTTCCCCTCGATGTAGATCAATTACCTATGCGTTTGGAAAAAACAAATACAAAGTTCATTAAAAATACAACACACTAATAAATTACATCAATAATTTAGTCACTCAATATCGCCAAACATCAATGCACAGAATATCGTAGAAATACAACAAATTTTAGTACCATAAATCCGGGCGGTGGTGGATGTTTCCGTACTTTAAGTGTTAATTTATCACCAGAATCCAAAAGAGCCAAGGCAATTTTCTGGAATAATACAAACAGTTTACATTAAAGGATATAATCATGTTTCACAATAGTTTATTAGTAAAACATGCATAATATTCAATATTTGTTTATAGTTTATATTTTACATCATTATCATCATTACCGCTTTATCAGAAGGGTCCAGCATTTTCCCATTAGTTTCTAATATTCTATGACCAATTTGCAATCCCGCTCTAGAAGCCGGACCTCCGTTACTAACATGGACAGCATATACACCAGGATGACCTCTCGCACCAAATGGAAAACATTCTTGTTCAGTCCCAGAAACGATTTTAACCCCAATGGACTCATCCTTGGATTTTGTTATTACAATATCCTGTTTACAAGAAGCAAAAATCAAAGAAAAAAATAGCTACAAACTTCCAAATAATGTAACCTTGAATAGCTACTGATTACAGTTATGTAAATTGGTGTAATAATAATATATCAAACTGGACAAACCTCAGTCTGTATGGGAATCTGCTGTTCCTCATTATGAGTGACACGTGTGAAGACAGTCTCAGTTAGAGTACTCTTAGTTATCGTTTCGGTAACAGTACCTGCAATCATAATAATATAATGATATTAGCTTATTTTTATTATGAATTAAGATTTACGATCACTAATAAAGAATATGGAATACAAGTTGTCGAATGTTTTTCTTATAGGAACATTCCTGCTATCTATTATCGTAATTTACCTAAATCAGTAGGAGATGGAGGAAATAACTCTGGGACCGGTTTAGAAACAGCATCAGGTTGTTTGATAGTTACAGTGACAACGGCAGACGGTGCTTTAACTTCAGACGGAATCATAGCATCAAACGTTGCAAATTTTGGTGTGTACGGTTTTGGACATGGAAAAATCAAATTGGCTGGACTTGGACTTGCAGGAGGAGGAGGAGGAGCTTGGTCAGAAGAAGACTCCTCTTTAGAATCATGTATTAACTGGGGAATGGGACTGGAAGTCTTTTGAATATTGACCGTAGCTCCTTCATTTAATTGACCAACAAAATTAGGCACATTTTCGGATATTACTGGTGATGGAGGTGGTTGGCTTGCTGGTTCAAATACTTTTCTTTCTACTGTAAAAACTATTCGATTTCCAGCTTTCCTTATCGAATCTACTGCAGCCATGTGCTCAATGTTGGTGAAATCACTTCCATTTACTCTCGTTACTCGATCTCCTGCCTGTGTAATGCAAAACAACAAGATATTCCCGTTTATGTATCATGTCAAATGAGGTACGAGTACATAACATACTAATTTCCTTTTTTTTAAGGTTTTTTTGATTACGTCAATTTTTCGTTGCATCTTATGTAAATTTAATTGTGTAATGAACTTTGAAAAAATTCATAATATTTATTTACCATTAAGCCAGCATTCTCCGCTAAACCACCAGGAACAACTTTAGATCTGGAAAACAAGATAAAAGCAAATTAGTCATATAAATCTCATCTTTTACACATCTAGAATCTAAAAGTAAATGTTCTACGGCGAAATAAGTTGATGTTATAAAGTTTCTTACATAAAAATGGACTGATCATTATCAACAAACGGGGAAGATCCCAAACCTCCTGCAATATTTAAGCCGAACGGCGAACCATCGTCACGATTTAATGTTAACTCCATTACTTTAATTTTCTCAACCTTTCCGAAATCAACAGAGTCTTCTTCTTCTTTTGTTTGACTTTCACCCTCAATTTCTTCAGTTTTTTGTTGGGACTGAAAACCAATTTGATATAAATTTAGTTACATTATGCATTATTTTTCATACTTGAAAATCAAATTTAGGACCTAAATTTTAGTAAAGCTGTACAGTAAGCTGTAAAACTCATAATATATTATGTGTTCGATGAAAATCAGAGTAAAAGACTCAAAAATTTTTTACCTTTTGTAATATTGCACGAATGGTTTCAGGGTCAGAATTTTCTGTGACTACCCGTTTATTTTTTAAATGATGTGGCGTATCTCTTCGATGGAGCTTTAGATTATGTTTTTCTTGATCATCATCATCTTGCTCATCTCGTTCTTCATCCTCGTCATCCATGATAAAACCAACATGTCTCTCCTCCTGAAGAAAGAATGAAAGAAAGACAAAAATAGAAGATAAAATCAATGCTATATTTTCAAAGTTACAAGCCTAATGAGGACTAGACATATGCGTCTCTATTGATGTGGATACATATGTACATATGATGTAGACTCTCATGAGTGCAGTCCTCTTCAGCTAAATCATACGTGGACAGAATAATATAGAATATACAATACAGAATACAAACGGGAGAGGTTGTAGAAGAGGAGAAAAGGGTTTTTGGATTATTTCAAGTATGTACTCTCAAAATCAAAGTCACAGCCTACATCCTACATATTTATTTATTTTAAGGGAGTTTTGTAACACAAAACAGATACTAACAAAAGAATTCATCTGACAACTAGACTGCAAATACTATACTATCGTTATTATTATTATTATTACAAAAGCTTGTTCTTCAGTCTGATCTTCCACTTCCTCTGTCTCTGTCTCCGGCTGAACTTCTTCCATCTCTTTGAATGTTGTGGATGAAGTATGTTGCTGTGGAGGGTGATAAGGATGATACTGCTGGTACGGTTCCCTAGTTTCCTTTCCCTCCACAATTTTTTGTCTTTCAGGTCTAAATGGTCCCTTTGAATTTTCCTAAAAAATATTACACAGGGTTTTTTTATCAAACAAAAGAAAATAAATAATAATACTAATAAATTAAATTAAATTTTTTTTCAAAAGAACTTGAGCCTATATTTCTATATTTTATACATAAAAACATAAATAACAAGAATAATCATATCATAAAATAGAGAAAATACACATGTTATGCGTTATATGTAATTGTACATTTTTATCAGTGAGTAACATGATGTAACATGTCACCACACGTACATTATACATTGTAACATGTATGAAAATAATTGGCAAAAGATTTATATTTGCTTGACGTTTGACATACATTTTCATCAGGGGCGACAAATACTTTATCGACGTTCTTGGTCTTGGGCTTACTTCCACCAAACCATTTCTGAAACTTTGCCTTCAAGTCTTTCGGGTGAGGAGTGTTGTGTCGAACGAAGCCCGTTGACTGCAAAACCATTAATTCAAGATTAATTCTCATTGAAACTATACACACACACACACACATGTAATAATATTAGGACATATTCTAAAACATTTCATATAATATTTTGGGTATACACAATACAAACAACAACAACAACAACATTACATATATATGCATTATAATATGGTATCTCCACGGGCTAATATTTTGCTGATATCAAGCACATTTTTTTCCATTTCTCTCCACAACTATTTATTTGCGCATATATTTATTTATGTACTGGTTGTGGATTGTGAGTAAGATATCTCATACGAGTAAGGTGTAAAAATACATGCATAATACACATCTATTCATGTATCATTTATGAACTGAATGTTGACTAGACGGGATATTACATGTATACGAGCATTTAGATAGTATTTGAATACACATGTATGTAATTTGTTTCCTTATCCGTCATGTCAACTGTTTGCTCTGACACTAGGCACTAGACACTACGTACATAAATACATGTCATACACAAGTACAAGTCGTGATGATGTCGCTATTTTATTTCGTTACACCTGTGTAAGTCTATACACCTTTTCTATGTTTACGTACTAAACATTAAACTTACACCATACATTATTTGCACCTTACATCCCACATTCCTGATACATACTGGATACTGGCATTGTACAAAATACTACATTTCTATGCATGTCTATGTGTATTTGTACGGTGCATCATTTTTTGTTGTATGTTGTACGTACACAATCTTCTACTCATGTAAACATTAAATTTTTTTCTATTTGACCTATTTCAAAAAAACTATGAGCTCCAGCTGTACATAATATAATACCTAATACCTACCCATTCTATACTACATATATATACTCTACACTCTACTCCCTCCTCATTTCTCATTTCTCATGCCTCCCTAGTTTTACTATAATCGACAATCTACAATAGACTATACTGAAACCGTACATAGCTACTCTCTCCTCTCCTCTCCTCTCTCTTCACTTCATCATTGTATCTACAATTCACATCCACACAATTCTGTCTGACTACTGACAACGGCAACCTTTAACCAAAAACCAAGAGAAAAAAGAGGTTAAATAAATAAACAAACTTGACTCTTTTTTTTCCTCCATACAAATTCATACTTTTACTACAGCGTACACCATAGACTGTGCATTGTACATAGAAGGCGTGTGTGGTTTATGGTTTATACTGTACATTCAAAACAGTGCACATGGAAGACGCATGGATCATGGATCATGGATACATCATAATCTGTTACAAAACAGTTCACCCAGCACAGCATTCGTTATGGATGAATTCAGTATTCAGTAGTCATGTTAAAAATGGATGATGCAGGCACATGAAACTAAAACAACAATACTAAACGCTGTAAAACTGTACACTTTTGTTCAGTATAAAATACGGAGGACGATGCATCATATAACATCATATAATATTATACATTATACGGTTGCATCAAGTATTAAAAACTAAAAAGATACAAGTATATCATACATGACGCAGGTAGTGAATGTTTTATGTATACTTTTACTGTTTTTGCTTGCACTCCTGCTTTTTTTGGTGTCCACATCCCTTTCCTGTACACTGTATTGTGTACTTGTTGGGCTATAATTGAAACTTGGAGTTGTAAAACCACGTACACGTACATACACAGAGAGAGGAATATCCAATATCACACTTATTTATACCTATACAACATAATATATGCACAAGTTGTATCAGTAATCAGTAGCGTCAGTAAATGGTAAATACAGCAGGAAAATACTACAGTACATGTACACAAAATTATTCAATTATACTTCAATATGTGAAAGATGATTTTGGTGCTTGTTGGTAGATTGCTAATTCAACATCAAGGAAAAAAAACAGATTTAATAATAAAAAAAGCACACAAGATAGATTCATCTGATATCTGATTTATATTTGAACTTGGAAATTGAAATCATGGAAACACTAGTTATCTGATAACAAATAACAAGTAGTGGTGTTAGGTTTCCCAGAAACTAGAATCTAGAATACATTTAATATTTAATACATGTTTTGACAAATTGCCCTCTATAGAATGGAATAAATTCGTAATATTTAATATAATTTTCAATTTTCAAGGGATTACAACAAGTAATGATCAAGGACTCAATTTGACGCATATGTAGATGTACAAACAGTACCCACAAACAGCTGTTGAACCGAGTTCAATTTTCAAGTGTATAACTAGCTTTGGTATTACTTTGTATAAATAATACACAAGTACATAACAGAGCATGAGTACATCACGATGACGAATCACGAATCATAAAATATCGTAATATATCATTGTATTATCATATGGTCATTGCAAAGTACTTTCTACGGTTTGAATTTTGAACAGCGCTTGAAGCTTGAAACTCGAAACATGTAGGACATTACCAGTAGGCTAAAGACTTAAGAGACCAGAAGAAAAGTATCACAAGGAGAAAGCGTATAATATTATGCATATGTTGCTTTTATTTGGAGCACGGAGCACGGGCTATGGAGCACGGGCTATGGAGCATCCGAAAAAATTCATGATCCCTTTTGATTTTATGGTTTCTCTGGTCAACAAACAAACACCAGACACCAGACCCATCAAAGTACAAAACTGTCAACTTTCTTTGTCTGGTCTGGACTGGTCTAATTTCTAATAAAATTATATGTGCTTTCACCTTCCATTTACACCCACTTGTATCCACAATCCATACATAAAATTGGACGTGGGACACAACTGACAGACATACAACCACAAAATGACCCTTATCATTTACCATTTATCAACCACATTACAAATAACTAAATATCAAATACTAGAAATTACAAATTAAATTTTTTTTACTGCATCTCCAATCTCCATCGCACCTAATGTCCATTGAACACTGAACATTGAACATGTGTAATCCGGATTTACTATTGATCTATCCATTTATCATTTATTCTATCTATCTATCTATAAAATTAAACTCATCCACAATCTACAAATTACTTTCTTCGTCCTTCAAAATCCTACGTAATACAGCATATTGATACAAAATAGCATGTAGAATAGGGCAGGATAAAATAGAATGGGCTCTATTGAATTTGAATAGAGGATCCTCGTGGTAAAGTTAATCCCTTTTTAAGTACAAATTTCTGCCTCAAATGTCTGGTTTTATGTTCATTAAACATTAAGCATTCAACCTATAGCAAATGTCGTATACATTTTACATGGACAACTAGGCTTCTTCCATCTGCATAAAATATAAAGTACATGCCTGTAATCTTGTACACATGTGCTGTGCTGTGCTAGATTCTAGATTACACGAGCTTGGAATCTACTATATACTATTCAGATACAGATAGTATAGACAATGTACAAACTGTACACATTCACTTGATACCTTCTCTCTCTTTATACTTTATACTCTACATTCTACACATTTATCACCACTTTACACATTTATCATTCCTACTTAATTCCTAATGCCTACTTACTCATGCACAGGATTTGATTTAACGAATGAAATGAAATCATATTTGACATGTACATGAACAGTATTTTAACGAATAATTAAAACCTTTCAACTCTCTTCTCCGCTCATGCTTCATGCATGCATGTATTTAAGCCAGAAGAGTCTTTGTGTACGTCCAAAAAGAGACAAGAGACTAAAGATCTTTCTATTAGTGTACGGAAATGAATTTCACTTTTATTCAACATGAATTATTCATCCGATGAATGTCGACTACTACACACTACACACTTCACACAAATAGCTCTAGTTAACCTCTACGACACAATACCTCAGTCAGTGCACGAGAGAGAGACTGGAGACTAGAGACATTGGCTCAAAAACAAACACCACGTTTCCTACTTCAAATTGAATTGCAGATTTACATCTGTTCCTAGATAGTAGATGGTATACATATTTTAAATGTGGCGTAAATATTATACATATAAAAATTTGATAAGTCACAACGCTTTACTACATAATATTACACATTATATATTGAAAAAAAAAACCCATCTAACATGTATAATTTAATATTGTCAATTATTATAATAATATCAAAAATGTGAAACAATATTATCATAATAAAATCCTGTATTTGTTATTTTACATGAATTTTATTGTAGAGTAGTATCATTTGGTTGACATTGAAAATTGAAACACAAGGTCATCCACCGACTTGGTAATATTTTGGTAAACTAGTTAGCTGCGAAATTCCCTCTACAGATCAATTTTAAAGGAGGCAAGTGTGAAGTTTCAGTCCACTTTGTAGTTTGCACAACAACAACAAAATTGTTGGTTTTCATGCTAGTTGAAAGTTGAAAGGTTTCAAAGGAAAAGTTGGAGTTTGGAGTTGATAACGTCTTAGAAATTAGAAATTCATACGTAAATAGGACTCAACTACTGAAAGATTCATTATTCATGGCCCACGATTTATTATTTATTATGCCATGTACTGTACTACAGACTAGAGACTACAGATGAGTACAGAGTAAATTGAATATAGTTCTTAGAAAACTTGAAACAATACGAGAGTTACTATGATTACATGCATATCTGGAGTGGTTATGTACAGCTTCCCTTTTTTGCTCTTGAAAGGTTCCATTTTCCATTTCCCATATTCCATCTCCGTTCTGCAGGGTTCAAATCAAATCAGATGATGATGATGACAATGATCAAATAAAGTTGTTTAACACTCAACTTTAAAATTTAGGTGGAAAAGTCAATCAGGCATTCATTTGAAGTTTGATGTTTGATCACTTCTCCAAATTCCAAATTCCAAACACAACATGCGTCGAGGTAATGAGGATTTTTTAATAGATGTCTACATATTACGTATCACGTATAGTAATAATAATGTAGCCTGGAGCATGAAGAATAAGGCTGAAATTAAATGTCAAAACACAAACTTTCACAGTTTACCATGAAACTTTGTCAAATGATTTTTTGATATAGTTCCTTTTTACTTTTTATGACTTTCACTTCTTTTTGTTGTATATCTGGAGTGGATTCTAGATTCTAGAATCTATAATAGTGGTAAAATGTATAATATCATGTACAACAGATGATCTCAAAGGACTCGATATTGAATATTGAATGTATTTTTATTTTTTTAAGGAACAGGGAACAGAAATTAAGGAAAAAACGTGACTACTACTGTATATACTCTGGCCTCTATCTCTACTCTCTACCGATGAATCCACGTGCTATTTTTGTAAATATGGTTTATATTTTATATTTTATACATCTATGGGGAAACTATTATTGATCTGTGAGCTATAGGAGTTATTCTGAGAAATAAACTCGTTAAAAAGTTTTTGGAGAGTGGAAAGCCGAAAGCCGAATTTTCAGAGTCCGATCAATGGTGAGATTTTATATGTATATCTTTATCTTTATATCAATAATAATATATAGGTGAAACACGTGTATATGTATTATGTATACACTACAAATTTGTAGTCGTGTGTGGTAAGTGGAAGGTGGTAGGTCCTTTGTACGGGCGACAAAGTGGAGGTAAAATAAAAGATTTTAAGAATTGCAGTTAAAACTCTCAACTCTAAACTGAGAGAATATTATGCATCCTCAATGTTGGTTGTTAGTGAGATGCTTTTTCGGAAAACTATTCACATCATACTCAAAATACTCAATACTCAGACTCATTATCACGTCAAACTTTCCTTAATTAGCTGAAAGCTATAGATTGTAGATTGTGGATACAAAACATGCATACGTCCAACTCCAAACTCAAAACTTCACACTCCACACTCAATCCCATGCAAAATGAAAACCTGAAGAGAGTCGAGAGTTGGATGTGTCCTTAGTCCTTCGTACAATTCAACCCAACTCTTTAACACACAAATACAGCCTTCATCCGTCATATTTCCCATCTGCTTGATAATGAAGTTTCAAAGTCTCTTCGGCCTCTTCTTCTTCATCATCATAATGTGGTGTATAGTGTCTATTGTCTATAATATAGTATTTGGATATTCTTTTTCAAATCTTTTGCTACATACTATCTAGTATCATCAAGCTTAAACACATATGAGCTTGTGAGGCATGACACATACCTAATATCTATACGCGTAGCTCATACGTGCTAGATAATAATAATGTAATATTATGCTGACAAATGCATACATATTCCACTCTATCTACATACACATGTGTACACTGCACACCTCACAAACATACTTATGATTGGTTAATGACAGAAATTCCACGAACAAGTGTCATTTTCAACAAAAAATACTTTCCTCTTCCATCCCACACCAAATACATACAGAAAGACATCTAATATACTACACATTTGTTTTATTGTGTTACCACTCGAGACTCGAAATTATAATGGAATCAAAGTTTTTTTTAATAATTATTCTGCCTATTTTTGTAGAAAACTTCTCATTATTTTCAAGTTTCAAGTGTTCAATGTTCAAGTGACATGCATATAAAATATAGTATAAACTCTTTTATATTTCCTTTTCACCATCAAAAGAGTTAGGAAAGAGAAGAAAAAGAGCGAGAGCGAGAGAGAGAGAGAGAGGGGCACATGAGCCTTCTTTCCGCATACTTTTTACTTTTTCTTTTTTTACTGCATCATCATCATAATATTTATTTACAGTTTACAGTTGATAACTATTTCCTGTATAAAATTCCAACGTGGTATTTTATTTGCTGTCACACGTACAACATCATACGAAATACGGCATCCAGCCCTCTACTTTGTGTTTTGTATATAAGTTGTATGTAGAATTGCTTGCAACATAAATAAATATGTATGCAGTATGGCGTATTTAGTACGGAAGGACAACATTCAACATTCAAAAAAACTTTTTGTGACGTGTTCATTTACTCGTCATTTATTATGAATTCTTTTTGTGTGTCGAAATTCGAAACTCGAAACGATTGACTGTTGACAAATTACGAATCTTAAAACTTATTCATTAATGAGCAAAACAACAAACACCAAGTAAATCTAAGGGTAAAAATAGGAATGAACTAATATTATGTTCTGTGTGAAACAACAAGTTTGTGTGTACAATGTACAATTTATGTAGATTTTAGATTGTAGGCACAGATCAGTTGGAGGTTGAAGTGTATTGTTATGCACGCGCATCTCTCAGAACAATACGAATACCAAAACAAATGTGATAATCATTAGTACCTGAACTTGAATTTCCTCTTTGCCCAACTTATGCATAAATAGAATTGAATACGGAATATTGAATATAGAATACAGACAAAAACAGAAGCAACGTTAACCATTTCCATCTTTTGCCTTCTTTTGTCATCTCAAAACTGAAAACGAAATACTACGTAAGGAACAAGTAAGCCCATGAGTAATAATACTGAAGTATTAACTATCCCTTTTACTTTCAGGTTCCAGATCCAAATCCAAATTCAGTTGCCAACTATCAACTATCAACTATGTATAATAAATAGTAAACAAACATATTGTAGCTTCTTTTACCCTACTCCATTGCAATAACAATGAGTCATACTTCAATCCGTAGACATGCACACTCATTAGAGGCACGCAACTTCTAGTTGGAAGTATGACTCGCACTAAATACTAAATATAAATACTAAATATAAAGTCGGCAGTACGTATATCGCACATTACATGCTTCAGTTGTTTCGGAAAGTCAAAATTCTATCATCTATCATCTAGAACCTAGAATTTAGATGGAATATTATGGAACAGAAACTATAAATAAAAAAACCGGATGAATTGAATACCTACGAAAATCCATTGTCAATGTGTACGAGTGTTTAGTGTGTGTAGGTTTGCCTGCGTGTGGAGACGTGTATATGTATATTTTGTATTTTGTATTATACAACACTCACTACTACCCACTACATACATAATTATCATTATCATCATAAGTTTTACCATAATATAATAATATTAGAAATGCGTACTTGAAACTTGAAAATGATTTGGACAAACAAAATATGAAATGCACAGTGTATAATATATATACTATACTCTACACTCTACATCCAATGTATTACGTATAATCGGTGTAATGCATTATATATGCACTGTGCCCTGCCATGTGCATAAGTAGACATTATTTTATTCCCAATCGTGTACCTATGTATTATGTACAGATGTACTTCCTAGTACATTTATTCAGTAGTATTTGCAGGGGTTTCCTCTTATATCAATATCAATATCAAGAATAAAGAACACACATGTGATCCAGACTGGGATATAAAATGGAACACTATTATTACCATATTGTTATTATTATTATTGTCCAAAATATTGCAATGAGCCATAATCTTCCGTTTAGTTCCGAGTTTGGAGTTTGAGAGGATTGATTATGTACTATGCGTGTGCTTGAAATGTGAAAACAAAGTTTTAATGCGTCATGTGACTTTGTTATTATTTATAAATTCATGCTTCACATTATAACGTGTTACCTTTCCAAATTGAAATACAAACCCTTCTCTCCCTCTCTTTCTCAAAGCATTCACCCACTCCAGCCTTTATTACTATTTCTACTCCTCCATACTCTGCTATCTGCTACCCACATGGTTTAAAAACACAATGTAAAATAGGCAATAACACCACTACCTCTGCCTTCAAGTATCAATTCATTCCCTACTTTGGTTGAATTTATTATTCATACCAATTGTCACGGATCCTTCCTCCTCCTGTCAATTAAACACTGGGTGAAATTGGCCCTATCCAAGTCAAGTGAAATTTTCGAGGTCAATACACTACACTCTACAGTACATGACATATTAAAAATATTGATTGAATTCAATTTACTGGCAAAACACGTATCTATAATCTATACCGTTTTAATATCAAACTAAAATAGTAAAGCGGCAACATTATCAATTATCATATATTAATAATATTATATATTATGGACACAGGAAAGTAAAAATAAATTATAGTGATTATTGATCATTTGAAATTTGAATTTCAAATTTCAAACAATTATCAAACATTTTTCAAAAATATAGATTATGGATCTCAAGATAGAAAATGCATGCTGTTGTAGATTAGTAAAACGCACTACTAGCGCTTTCATTCACTCTCTTTCAATTACACATTATTCAATTTGAAACATTTCTCGTGTTTCTCTTTGACTCGAATGGTACACAAAATAACAACAACAATTATTTGTATTCTTACTATTTATTTATATCATAACGTCTTCAGTCTTCAATCTTGAAATAAAGTTATATTTCATGGACTGAGAAAGTACGAGATGGATAAAACTTGAACTATAATTTAGACATAAACTTTAGTAAGCAATCTCAAAATATAATGATAATTATTTTTCATTTAAAAAACCTTTCATAATATAACAAATGACAAGTAACCAGTACCCATAATACCAGTTCCTTCAACCCGGGAATAAATAAAAATACATAATAAAGCTGTGAATTCATTGCCTTGTTAAAATTTGCATCACATGTATGATGTCTCTAGTCACGAATCTCTAGTACATCTACGATCTATGCTGTTTGCAATTATGATATGAAATTAAATTTTCTCTTTCAGTCGATTCTCTCTCTCCTCTTCTTTGGCACAACATTCAAATTCAATTTCAATCAGTGACTATAAGCTATAAAAACAGACACTACAGTTTACAATTCCTTGAATGTCAATCAAGTGTTTACTACTCAGAGAGATCTAAAACGGTCGTAAACTGACTGACACAGGCCGAGTAACGAGTAACGACTAACGAGTGTGAACTGTGAATTGTGAATCAAGTTATTTATGCTATAAACCCCTCTAAATGACTTTTCTATCGAGGAAAAAAACAAACATGATGCATTATTTACTGCTGTACAACTATTTTTACATTTACCCACTTATAAAATGTACAGTGCTGTATGAAATATAAAATGAGCATAAATTTTAAAAATTGCCATTTACCATCTACCACTCCATTTCCATTTCCATGTTCCAACAACTTATGACTTATGGTTGTTGTGTATCTCTTATCTTCACACTATCAACTATGAGCTCGAATTTGAATTTCATTCCTTGTTTGTCGTTAAATTGTTGTGAATTGGGAATTCAAAAGAAAAGTTTTTTTTATTACTATTGAATTCTCAACGTAAAGAGTAAAGACTCAAGACTCAACGCTCAACAGTCAGTCGGTTCTTTTAGCATTTTGTATTCCTTATTGCATAATATTTAGTATTTAAATATTCTTTTACAAATTTTAACCATGCAGTGCAATATTTAATATGCAATATAACTATATGTTCCTTTGTCCTTTATACGTGATACTCGATTCTCAAACTTACTTGTAACTTGAACAAGTTACGTACAGTTTATACTGCATTTCCTATAACAATAAATAATATAATAATAATAATAATAATAATAATAATGTATTATAATACACGATACAAGTGCGACGTAACTGTACTCTGTAAATACATCATGAATTTTTTTTAAAGAGCTCATAATTAATGAGCACATGCATACATTTACATATTTAAATACTGTGCATAGTATTGATGTAAAGTATTGTAAATGGTAAATGCACACTGTAATAAATACAGTGTACTGGGCTGGGTTGGTACATTTCATGACAGAATGCATAGCGCAAAACAAAAAACAACAGATGATTTTATTGTAAATTGTAAGGCAGCATTTTTCGGACTGTCTTACACAATTGTTAGTACCTTTTTGGGTTTTGGTTTTTGGTTGATCGATATAAAATATAAAATAAACATGGCCCACATAACACTTTTCAGCACAAATAAATAAATATTTGAGCGATGAAGTCATATCAGAAATTTATACATCATATTTTCTGGTCGGCGGTACAAGCAGTATAAAATATATTATGTAACATATGCTATGTAGTTTTACGCTAGAGTCTAGAGTCTAGAGTCACGCACATATCATATCATGCCATGTTATACATTTTACATTTCGCATGTACTTTGTACTATATTATTATTTTGTACTGTACTGTACTGTACCGCATTGTGTATTGTTTATTGTGCACACATGTACATAATATAATGTATAGTTTTAAAACAGTAAAAAGCGCAGAGGAACGCGTCATATCAAAAATCTAACTTTATTGTACATTCTTTCACACCTCTAATATTTTATCTTCCGCCGTCTCCACATCCACAAATGGTGGACAAAGTACACTTTTAAACTAACACATTATAATATCATTCATTCCCTACAATGTACAACCTAGAACCATCAAAGGCTCGTATTTTGTATCTTGTGGTAAATTCTTCCATTCTGTAGATATGACTCCACACTCAATACATTAACACAATTACTTCGTTTTTGTCTTTACAAATGCATGTTTATACTTGTGACTTGTGACCCTTTTTCCAGTGTGCATTCTTAAATTCTAAAATTCAAGTCTATGTTTGTATACTCCTGTGACACTGCACTCTTCTCCTCTGCACAATATCCATTATTTTATAGTTTGTCAAAGAATTAAAATCAATATTAAAAAGCGCCTTGGAATAGGAATACTTTCATTTTCCCAATAACCATAAATTCAGAATCCAGCAGCCAGCAGATCCATACAAAATGTGAATCTAAACTAATGGTAGTTGGTGGTACACAAAATATAATGAGAGATGGCACCGAAACCCTGTGATGAGCTGACTTGTGATTTGTGATTAGTATTCCAAATTTAAAATATCATATTATTCATAGTTCATCGTAGAGAATACTTGGTTCTTGGTTATCACATCACTACGTTTTACATTATGTAACTCTCTAAAAGTGAACGAAAGAAAATCCTCCTGTTCTCTCACATCTCTCTCTCTCTCTCTCTACCACACAGACAGACAAATGCATAGACACAACTTATCTTTCAATGAAGGCCATTTGTTTTGGTTTATATTTCCCAAAGTCGATATATCAAGCACATATACTATAAATATAAATATATTTGTATAATTTCTAGTGCCATACAGCATACAGCGTATAGTAAATATACATTATATATATCTGTTAAATGCTCCCATAAATATTCATCACAGAATCTGGTAGAATTCAAAACATTAACCGGCGTCGATCTCTCTCTGTCTTTGTCTCTACCACTTTTTCTCTTTCTCAAATTAGACTCATCCTTAACTTAACCAGAGTTTTGAGTTTTGAGCTTTGTAATTTTTCTCTTACATTTCTCTCCGTCTCTCAACCAAAATATCAGTATGTATTATGAAACGTAACTTATGCACAGCGTGGCCTAACGAAGAAGGTTAACGAATATATATAATATAGAATTCAAAAATGCATTACAGTCATATGTACAAATGAGTAGAATTTAGTGAGTTGAAAGAGTTGAAAGATATGCCAAGTCAAGTGCTACAAAATACAAAACTATGCAATGCATTTTACGTTGAATGTTGAATATCACCTGGTTCACTCCTTACTCCATACTCTACATAATATAATTACTATTACAATTACAATTACAAGTATTGAGCATTGAGCATATTCAGATTTTTTTCATAAGTGGAAAGAGGTACTCGCCGAATAAACTCTTTACTAAACTCTATCCTCTCAATACTCAAGATACATCATTGTAAAACTACAGTGAAGAGTTAAAAGGAAAACCCGTATTTGTAACTATCCTTTCAAGTTTCAAGGTAAAAGAGGACTGAAATTTAGATCTGACAATTGTGAGTTTCATGTGCAAATGCAATAAAACATTTTCTCTGTTAACCGTAAACCGTAAGACATTGAATACTGAATGAATAATACATTCAAGATTCATGGTACATTTAATTCCAATGCGTTTTTACCGACTCTTTTTATTTTTTATGCATGTATACATAAATAATAAATAAATAAATAAATACAATTGGAATTCGTTAGCTAGAACACACGTTGCACACAAGACACAAGACACAAGATAGACCGACAAGAAAGAAAAGAAACATCTTCATTTTAAAAACCTGAAAAAAGACCCTGGAGCAAAAGAAACAAAGTACACAACAAGGCGCCTCTCATTCTCTAAACTCTAAAGTAACTCGAATGTCTAATGTCTAATACAAATTACTAAAACAATTTGCCATCAACCACCAACCCCATATGTATAATAAAATATAATATGATGTACATATGGGTAGATACACACTACACATCAACTTCAATAACATGAGTGATCAGTGATCCAAAACAACAGATACGGAAGAGGATATCTCCAATCTACAGCTTTATCTATGAACCATAAACAGTCCCGGTTTCTCATTTCTGATTCCTGGTTCCTGATCAATCAGTTTTTTACATAAACATTTCAAAGTCCATATAAACATAAACATAACATTTACGCTACATCATACATACATGTTTCCCTAATAAATCTAAATATCTGACGCTGAAGCTGAGATTGACGTTGATGCAGATAATAAATGTATAAACAATCGGTTACAGTTAAGGTCAAGATAAAGATCTTATCAGAAATCTCAATCTCAATTTCAAGCTGTTCCATCTCTTCCTATTAACTTTCAATCGACAAGCCAAAAAACAAAATATTCAAGTCAACATGCAATGTTTTAGCTTGAAAACAGGCTACAAACAACACATGTGCATCAACAACGAGAAAGGAAAAGGAAACAATAGACAATAGACAGGCATCTCTCACTTGGCTCTTGGCTCGTGCTCAACATGATTTGTTTAACCATTAAAATAATGCAACGTACAACGGATATCACAAGCAAACTTTACTCTTTACTCCTTTTCATTTAGCCAAATCAACATTAGACATCCAAGCTCAAATAGATAATTTGAGCACAACGATTTTCCCTCTAGATTCCAGAATCTAAAATCTATGGGATGAACATTTTTTCATATTGAGAATCGAGATGGAATACAGATTTTCGATCGATTCATGCTTTAAAAATCTAGTTGTAAAGTGCAAATATTTCAGGGTAGGATGAAGAAATTTGACCAATTTCTATTTTCTATAAAAAAGTGCATACAGAATAAAATCAATAATCCACCATTTAATACTCTTGGAAATATTTCATAACTGTAACTTGTAAAATACGTACAAAGCCTGTGATTTCTTTTTATTTGAATTTAGAGCACGGCATTGTCTATTAAACTTTATGTTATTATTTGTCTGATAAAAGTTTTCATCTTCTATCCTACAATTTTTAAACCTGACTCATTAATTTTGAGGTTTGAATTTTGAATTTAGAGCAAAACCCGTACAATTTTATATTATGGGAAATTAGTGTAAACAAGTTTAATCAATCAATCGCAGTAGAGCCTCATACATTTTGCTAATGTATAACTGCATTATTCAACTAAACTTTACTCAATTTTTGTAGAGCCTCATAATTTATAATACGTTACACTTTGTACTTTACACTGACTGAATAGGAATTATATTTAATATTTACACAGCCATTTACCATTACCAATTTATATAATGCTTTGATCCACAATCCACACACATTTTGACATTACACATGACTGAGTGCTAGTTTTTCATGCATATTAGAACTATTTGCTCACAAACGCCTCTTTTCATCACTGCATTGTGAATTGTGATACACATGTGATTACCAACGGGTTGAGGATTGTGATTAAACATTGATAGTCAGCACCACAGCATGTACAATGTATCAACAATCTAGAATCTAGAATCTACATTTTACGTTTCATATCTAACTAATAATAATTACCATGCTAAAACTAGACTAGACACTGCATCAGTAATTCTATAATCATGTTACATGTATGTAGCCTAGAGTTTAGAGTATAGAACATAAAAAAGGATACAGAGTGCAGATTGTGGAGTTTCACTTCATCACGATGGAAGCTTTTCTCTCTCCATGTCAGGAATATCTGTACAGGAGCTTACAGTAGCTTTTCTTATTCCTCCTTTTTTAATATTTTCAAGTGGAGATGTGGTCTTGAAATCCTCTAGAGAGTAATAAGTGCTACCAGCAACCATCAGCACGAGGAAGAGTATGAATACGTCAAGTGTTAGTGCTACTACGATAGTTTCGAGTTTCGAGTGTCGAGTGTACAGAGAATAAATTTGGACACAAAAATTGGATAAGGATCTTTTAAAAGCTATTAAATTATGCAAACTCAAAGCGTTTCATCCTATATTTAATATATGCAATGTAGAA
Organism: Sminthurinus aureus; assembly: GCA_034698265.1. NCBI lineage: Eukaryota > Metazoa > Arthropoda > Collembola > Symphypleona > Katiannidae > Sminthurinus > Sminthurinus aureus. The sequence goes on along the minus strand of JAQGBH010001458.1, from coordinate 5,447 downwards.
TCCACACTACACATTATTATATTACATGGGGTAAATCTTAAAACAACTCTGCATATTGAAGAGCACATTGTACACCGTACAAAACAAACTTTCTCTACACTCTACACTCTAGACACATAAAAATGAACCTCTTTCAAATGAAGAGGAACGGATAACTCCCGAGTTAACTTTACATCTTTTATCTATTAGTTAAATAATACAGATTTTCAATTAGTCTTATGTATAAAAAAAAAGCATGGAGCTGAAATTCCTAATTTTTTAGTGATTTAGTTCTCAGGGTCTAAAAGAACCAGCCAAATTCCCAAATCCACAAATATCCTTTAACCATTCATTCACAATTCACATACATGATACATGATAAATATGCATGAAACTATTTTAATTAACGGCTATGCCCAAAACGGGCCGTGTAAAGAAAACAAAACGATTTAGCAATTAACGACAACTGAAATATTGAATGTCAAATGTGCACAAGACATGATCAACATGTAAACATGTCTAATGTGATTTGCTCTTAGCGTACACAATACAAAATTTTATGATACACAATGTACAAGTGCAAAAATCATCCAATTTTTTTGCATCTCAGGTGTTTGGTGTTTTGTGCGTGGAATGGAGAAATGTCGTACGTCGTATTCCGTATTTACTAGATACACAACTTTGTAGAATCCAGAATCTCTAATCTCTAAATATTAACAGAGAAAGTTTACTTGGCAATTAATTTGTATCCATACTTTGCTCTTTGTACTTTGCATTTATTTTGCATGTGCCTTGCCCTTCCACTTGTTTCATTTCAAGTACAAGTGTGTATTATTATGTATCATGTACACAATTCATTTCAATGTTTCTCATTTTATTTGAAAAGACGATGTTGTGTTCTTTCATTACATATTATATTATTCTATATATAATGTGTAAGGTGTACACATATTTTATGTTCCAGGTTCCAGAATAGAGAATTTTATGAAGAGAATGCCAAAGAGTTGAGCAAGTTGTGTACAATGTGCAGTGTACAGTGTAATTCGGATATCTACAATCTACAGTTTTGCATCAAAACTTTGCACTTTGCCCTTTACTGCATTGTGTAGACTGTAGATTGTAGAGGATAGATACATAAATTATGTACATACATTATTCATGTTTTACTTCTTGGACTTCGATCAGTGAAACTTGGACGGAATCATTCGTTTTTCAACTTTACCGATTTACTTTTTCTCCTCACTTTATCCCGACTCTAGACTCTATATTATTCTATATTCTACAGTTTTACTTTTACTTTCTACTTTCTACTCCATACACTTTATGAAAGACAAACTACAAACTATACTTCTGTTGTTCTATTTTATATACACAATACAACACACACGCATGTACTTTGCAGAACTTTATATTTATTGTCACTGTTACTTGTTATTTGTTTTATACAAAATATTATAAGCAACATGAAACATGAAACTACTACTATACTACTACTACTCTTGATTCCCCGTACTTGTAATTTGGCATTCAATGAATTCTGGTTCTCTCACAAAGTTTAACTTTTCCCTGCCCTGCACAAAAGACAAAAGGATCTTGTGTAATGTGTAAACAGATTTATTCAAAACATCAATGAAACATCAAACAGTAAACAGTAAAATAATTTCTTAATACCGAGAAGCTCAACTACAGTTAATTGTATTTTGTATATTTGATATTACAATATATGGGACAATTCAATTATTATTTCTACTTCATAATATCAAGTTGATATACAATCTATCATAATATATTATGTTCGAGTGTTCGAGTTAAAAATCTGTCCTAATTTCATTTGAATTGGTGCAAAAATTAAGCAAAAGGGTATGTATGTGTCTAGTGTCTCTATCTGTATTTGTATGTAAATTATATATTTTACGCTTTGTTTTTGCTAGCTAATTAAAAAGGTTGATTTCGATTTACTACCTACTTGAATCAAGTTTTCCGAAAATATACACATATACATGTATGTGTCAAAAATTCCTTTAATATTATCATGTGAAAATAAGCGACTAAAAATAGGAGTTTTACACTTTACAATCTAAAGTCTGTAGCCTACATATCATATACTATATACTATATACATGCTGTACAGTTTCACCAACAGCCAACAGCCAACAACACAACAACCGTAAAAAGTTAATTAACATTAGGCGCAGATCTTTTATGTTTTATGAATGTCTACTTATTTCCTATGTATATTATGATACGGGTGAAAAATGTAAATAAACGCCCTCCCTTGAACATTGAACACGGCCGTCAAACATCTAACAAGAGTCAATACCTTGTACAAAAAAGGAGCTTTCATCATATTAAGTATATAATATTATATATTATATTATAGCGACACGGAGACAGAACCAGCAGCAGCACTAGGACCTAGCACACTGGCCAACTTTTCTCAGGTCTTTAAATGAAAGTAATACGAATACGTATAGGCATAAGTAGATGTTCGATCTATTCCTCTCAAACATTTATCATCATCTCTATTTTCTACCAACATTTCCTATACACTATACACTAGCCTACGTAAAGAAATAGCCTAGCTTTGTACGTGTATTCTCTTTTATATTCCTTTTCATACTTTTCCGGATACTGACAGATCAAGCGCTCAACAAATTTTCTTTGAAATTCAAGTCAAAGCAGTTCAACATGTCGATTTTGTATGTTATTATAATATTATTATAATATTGAAAATTGAACATACACAGATACATAGAATGGAATATAAAATACCAAGTGTGCATTTCTCTTTTGTAGAACTACGCAGATACAAAATAATACTATACACTTACACTGAATACATTACTGTTTACAGTGCTCCTACAAACCTCAAAGACTCAAAGAATATCATCACACTGGACCAAAAGTAAAAAAAAACTTTCAATGTTCAGCGTCAAAGGAAAAGGCAAACGGATACTTTAAGGAAAATAAACAAGGAATAAAAAAACTATTTCCAAGATCCGTCTCTACACTCTTGACTTTACACTTTTTATTTATACCTTTGTAATGTTGTTTTGAAACACTATGAAAAAAACGGAACACTTTACCTCTTTTACTTTTACTACATCACTTTTCTCCCTAACTTCCTATTTATTTTTCCTGATAAAATGGCATGAACGATACATGGAACATACAACATACGTTCAGAATACAGAATTTCATAACCCAGTACTTAGAAAAATATGCAACTAAATATAGGGAAATATTTATGATATCAAATTAGGATAAAGTTTTGACTTTTGACCATCCTTATGCCACAAAAATTATTCTAATTTTATGATTTCACAATGCTTGATGAAATTAATTAAAAAATAATTGATTGGAAATTTTTTTGATTCCAGTTTTATGCTTTGCCTAACCATGGAGCTTTTTTACAAATGCCAAATTGTTGTTATTTGTCGTGTAAACACAAAATCATTTAATGAAAGACATCTACAAATACCAAATGCCGAGGTACGCAAAAACTGTACCACACACATACAAAAATAATAAATAAGATTCTTACCTCAGAGTCGTGTTCATTAAGGCTGGTGTCATCATCGGAGCCATCTTGAAATTTAACGGTGGACGTTCGTGTCATTTCTAATTCGGCCATAGTTGGTTCATTTTGAAGGCTTCCACCAGTTCCAAAATCTCCAGCTGCACCAGTAATACCCGTTCGGGATTCTCCATTTGCTATATATTTGTATTCACCATCATTATCATTATCATCATCACCATCATATTCAGCAATATCATTCTCATCATCATAAATGCCATTAGAAGATGAAAGGTCTAGATCTCCAGACATTCGATACAACGAACTACGAGCAAGCAACTTTTCTATATAGTGGAACGGAAGCAACCGCGTCACCAACCAACCAGCCAAGGACACAACGGATAGAGAAAGGGAAAACAGCAAGAGCCAGAGTGAGAGAGACAGATGCAGAGAGAAAGTAAAAGTATGTTGAGTGTTGAGTGTTAATGTGTGGTAGTTAGATGGATGGTGAGTACACAAAGCATTTTGGAATCCAATAATTGAATTTTATCATGTTTTTGTCAGTGATGGCAAGATAAGTATTATCAGTCGAAACACCAAACACGGAATGAAACATAACAAAATATAACGTAATATAATATATAATGTTTTATATACATGATAGAATAATACAATACAACAAAATACACAGAATTACAGAATAAGACCAAAGAGGACCAAAATAATACCAAAATGATAGAAATAAACAGGGTATAGGAAATAGCACAAGAAATATCGTAAAACAGAACGGAGTAGAGCAAAAGTACAAGCATAATATATATAAATAAATAACAAGACAACATAAATAGATTGGTAGTGAGTAGTGAATGGGATTTCATTTATGTTTACAATTTTCAAGACAGAAGCAAAGTAAAGCAAATCAAATCACAGTTTGCGTGTAAAGTTGATTTCATCCAAAGATGGAATACCGCCAGTACACCACAGCACAAGTTCAGTAGGATGAATAAGAAAACAAAACAAAGTGAACCGTGAGATCACAAAATGGGTAAAAAGAAATTTCTCCGCGTTTTTTTTAGTAAAATCGATTTGGTGTATTTGAACAGACGTCAAAAGGTGCACCGAATAAGAAGTAGTAGAAGAGCAAGTGGTGTAGAATGTAGAATTCAGAACAAGTAGAAGAAACCGGCACGAGATGAATAATATTCAACATAAAAGGAAAAAAAGAAAAAAAACCAAGAAAAAGACAGCATAAATATAGGCGTACATAAACTATGACATACAATATACACAATACAATATACAATACATAGAGAGATCGATAGATATCCATTATCCATACATAAATACAGATTCAACGTTCAACTTTTTGTATTCAACCATATTTTTTACTTGAAATTATGTATCTACAAAAATAACCCATCGTTTCCTGTTTTGTCTTTAAATATTACTTTGAAAAAAAAAAATAAATAAATAACGAGTAGTTTCAATACTATACATAGATACTAGATACACATAGACATACTAAAATGTGCAACAAGTCCAACAAATTATATCAGATGATACCGAAATGTTCTTTCTTAAAGTATACTTAATTCTTATTCTGTTTATGTCCATACACGCGAAATTTAAGGACTGCTGTGTACTCTGCTTAGGTAATTTCCTGTTCTAATATTCCAGACTCTAGATTACAGATTCCAGATTAGAATGTAGATTACATATTACATAGACTTGTTCACCATAAAATACAATGTATAGGTACAATATTTTCAACAAGTGACAAGGCCAAGAAATCAGTATTGCTTATTATGCATAACGCATGTACACTGTACACACCTATCGTATAGCAAAACTTGTGAAGATTCCCTCGAAAACACTTGCATGTGAAATTTTGTCCTGTATATTGTATATTATACAACTATTATTATATGTACAATGTATAATAATATTATAC
>JAQGBH010001457.1:0-32437 GCA_034698265.1 Sminthurinus aureus | reverse complement strand
TCAGTTGGAAATTCACTGGGCGTTTTGCCCTGTATTTTTCTTTGGGTACTTTTGATCAGAAAATGAAAATTTTAAAAAGCAGATAAAGACTGTTGTTACCCTCAGGTCAAAATCAGTCTCTATTTTTTATGAAGACCCCGTGATGCATTTTCTGGTGTTTATCTACGGAATCGGTCTTTTGTAGTCACTTTGTACCCTCATGAATTTTGTCAACTCAAAAACAATCTTGGTGCACACTGCACCGCTATGGAGCGTTTTTTCGTGCTAAAACTGTAAAAATTGAAATTCGTGAGGATTTTTGAGGGTCTTCCCCCAAGGCTGCGAATATGTGACTTACGGCTAAAATTAATCCATAATTTGAAGTAATTTTCGGAAAAATAATATTTTACTATCTGCCAGTCTGGTAGCTGCAAGCACAACTGCAAGGTTTTGCCCCTATTTTAAATTTTATTGGCTCAGTATTTTGGTGTTGCTATGGTTTTGAACACGGTTTTGTTTACTGTGTCATTTTAATTTTTAATTTTAAAATCAAGTTCAAATTTTTGTCAGTGAGTCTGCACTGCAGATTGAAAAATATATTGAATTTCCAGTGTACGGTAATTTAACTCACGTTACTTAAAATCGTAATGAGCGTCGAACTTTGTGTGAAAAATACAGTGACAAAAATGTGTGCCTAGCTTTTTCCCGTTTTTCCAATGAAAATTTGGCAGTTTACAAAAAGAAAGAGAACAAACTGAAGAATGATGAAGAGTGACATTTTTGTGAGCAGGTAAGCAAAGCCAGCTATACAATTGCTTGAAGAGGGCAAAAGCAAAACAGACCAAAATGACTGAAACGCTCATTTGTTGTGCTCGCAAAACAGCAAATCGGTGGTGTATTTACAATTCTAAATATGAGAGGATGCGTTCGTAATGAAATGTGAATATCATCCAAAATGTTTGTATTCACATGTGAATATGGTCCAAAATGTTTAGAATGGAATCGAAACATCTGCACAAAAGTTCATATTGGAATCTGAACATTAACAAAAATGTTTATAATCAAAAGTGAATAAGTCCAAAAATGTCGAAAATGAGATTTCGATCGAAAAATAACCTACTTAGTAGTCCGCATCAACCTGTTAAATATTTTGAATAAAAAAAAATTAGTGGCGGAGTTATTCAATAAAAATGTTTTAAAAATTCATCTAAGGTTTTTGTTTTCGTCGTTAAAATTGAGTGCGGGATGCGTTAAATCGAATTATTGCGCTAACAATGAAGAGGTATATGTAATGCAACATAACTGAATTGCCTCGCGGTAGAACATCCAACGCCGAAAAAAATACCATAGAGACAAAACGTTCATGAAAATTGTTTTTGTAAAATTTCGATGCATTTAAGTTAAGAAAAAGTGCGCATGAGCTTTTTTCAACTTTCTTTATTTTTTACGGCACTAGTAATTTATTTTTCAGAAATTTTTGGTTACTACATGTACTAAGGCTACTCGAGAAACCCACTACCATTTTTTTCAGATCCGAAAAACCTTTACTGTAGCCGGAAATCCGGAAAATACAACATAGTAGTAGGTTTCTCAAGTTGCCCCAGGGCTTGTATTCAAGCAACGGAAAATGGAAAAAATTCACTACCACGGTAAAATAATAAAGAAAAGTGTGATAAACTCCTGTATAGTTTTTTCGAAACCAAAATCCATCGAAATTTCGAGAAAATAATGACTTTTCATCGAAATCGTTTTTTGCCTCTCCCGGAAAATTTGAATTTTGGAAGTTACGTGAGTTTAGTTATATAGGAATCTCCACTTGCGTGAATCTAGTTTTCTAGGATTCTTCAGATAAGTGAATCTAGATATCTAGGATTCTCCACTTGCGTGATGCTTGTTATATCGGATCCTTCACTTACGTGGATTATAATATAGACCGTCGATGTGCAGATGTAAAGGTTGTCTCGCCGTCATACGGTACTAGGGGATATGCAAGAAGGGCAATAGCGCCGCAAGCATGAAAAGGGTAGTTTAGTATGTATATGCATCGGGCATAAGATAATACACCATTTTCCCCTTCGTTCAAACGCACGTGTTTTGGCTGTGGACCCCTTTAACATGGGATCCATACACATATCATCTACTATTTATACTTAAACGCAATATAAATCGTCACGTGTGAGGATTTATTTGTTTATTCTAAAGGTGCTTTATTAGTTTGGATTCACCAAGAACTAAAGCGCACAGAGTTTTATGGGTAAGCAAAGTCCAAATTCAGTAATGCTGACACGAAATCAATATATTCGGACTTGGCCGACGCTTTGTGGTCGCTTTCAACTCTCTAGGGCACTTGGTTGCTTAAACAGCCAAAAACCAAACCATTGCTAACGCAATGCTCAAACGTTCATTCGAAATGTAACAAGTCATTTGCCATTTAAAACCCGCTGTATGCCCAATGCCCATTCTTCATTGTGAACTCAGGGAAAAGCCGAGGTGGTCTGATCTGATTTACTCGACAAAATTTGGCTAAAACAAGCCTTAAGATGTCCTTCGCTATATAATATCACGTTTTTGAAAACAAATGAAATCTGTGATAGACTTTCTCACCACCAAGTGCTCAATATTCTAAGAGATTTGTTTGACTTCTTTGGTTTTAAAATGCTTACTTAGCTGACCTGTTTCGTAAAAGATTTCATTTAAAAGGTTTCAAAAATTGGTGGTGTTAACTAGATTAAATAACATACCTTTGGAAATAAAATACGATTGAATCGTCCTGTTTTTCTGTAGTTACACTCTCAGCATTTTACATTTCTGGAGCATCTTTCCTGTATACATTTATGTAGGAGATGCTCCGCAAAATGCTCCACAAAAAGCCCTAAAATTAGCATTACTAACGGGAGTGTACGAAATCCCATAGCAACAGAATTTCCCATATAGTAACTACCTAATGCCTGTGTTTGCTTGGACTTTCAAAACGTTTTTGCCAACTTTTCAGCTAAATATCAATACTTTTCAACTGTATAAATAGAAGTTGGTAAATTTAAATCAGAATCAACAACTTTCGCTTTCAAAGTACCCCAATCAAGTTGAAATTGGGAGTAATTACTTGAGGCCCCCAAAAACAAACATTTAGGTTAAAACTACGAAAATACTCCCGGCGATAGGCGTAGCCGCAAAGCCACGCCAACGGAGAGCAAAGAGCCCCGAAAGGGAAGGTGTATGAGTAGAAAAGGCCAATTTTGGCGAAGTTCAAAGCGAAGCGTGCGCGCGGAGCGCGCTTGAACTCATCATTTTCAAAACTGTTCACTTTCTAAATAGTTTGTTCAATTCTCACTAGGGACTTCAAATTTTCAATGACTTGTTTTAGTTGTACTATACCGGAGCTTGGAATTCAAACGTGCTTGGTAAATGCAGTATTGGTTAAATAATTATCAATATAATAAAAGAGGAACAGGTGCAGTATTCCGTAGGTGTTTTCAAAAGGAACAAAATCCTTTCTGTTTAGGTTGTAGAAATAAACTAGAAGCTTGTTGACGCTCCTTAGCCAGGTGAAGTCGTTTTAGTCCTCAATTATACAGGTTGGTGTAATTTGCTTTGGAAAATATGAAACGTCTTTTAAAAACCTCCTGCTTTTCTTATGGTTTCTCTTTTCAAAGCACCTATAGAATCCTGTACCTGTTATCATAAATTATGACAAATGTTATTGAATGCAGTGAAGATTGTGAAGATTACCTGGTCGGTTTCAATGCTGGTAAAATGAGTAAAGTATGTTTTTAAAATGATTGCTTGTTGTGAAGCCCTTATTTCCCGAATAGGTGCTCCTGTTACTGGTAACGGCGTGGAGTTGGTTTCAGAGCCCATTATTAGTTCAGCCAATACTCGGACGTAATCCGGACTACCATCCAGCATTATTAGCTGCTCAACCTTTTCACCCGACGTCTCAAGCAAAACGGCAATTTCAAAGGCAATTGAACAGCCAAATGAGAACCTAATTAGGCAAAGAACCACATGATGTACAATCAACACATGCACTTAAAACTGAAAGATTTGCACAACAGCCGCGTCAAATTTAAACAAATAAAACATCCATCTAGTTTTAAGTTTCAAGCTTTCTAGTACAAACACGACATTGTTTGCTGAAGCAGTACAAAAACCAAAGCTCATACCCAGCTAAATAAAAGGGTCCGTGCGGTTGAATCGTTTTAATTCGTTTGATATACAAGTTTGCAATGTAAAATACTGAATTTTGTTCATCATTTGCTACGCTTTGAAGTCCCCATGTATCAAATTCACTGTCAAGTTCAAACGCCAACTCTTTCATAGTAGTTGTGAATCCGTCCGCCGCGTGAACAATAAAAATCCTCTTCTTTAATTTTGCTTCTTTTGGGACATCGTGAACGCTCGGGTTAAGTTGAACAAGACATTCTTTTGGAATAAAACCGTGCTTGGCAAATTGGTGCTCATGTCCCGTTCCAACAGAAAATACGTACTCCCAAGTTGAATCTGTTTCATCCGAACTGCCTTCAGCGTTGCTAATTTTTTGAATTTCTGCAACAGAAATGTTTCGCAATCTTGTAGTTGACATTATTTCCCCGTGGTCTGCGAAAAGTCGTTTCAATTCAATTCCAAGAAGTGAATCAATGCCGAGTTCACCTGAAAAATTGAAAACAAATGCCTTACGTTGAAAATCAATTAATTCTCAGCAACAATTGACATAAAAAATAACTGTTTTTGTTTTACCTAAAGTCGAAGGAGCATGTGATGCATTGGTGTGGAGATCTCCGATGCCAATAATCTTTCCAATTTTTGCTAGAAGGGACTGTCCGTCTGATTCATGCCATGGGTTTGATTGCATGCCCACTTGCTCTGTTTGTTTTCCCCAAGATGAAAATATACACGGTGATAACTACGCAAAAAGAGTTGCTTTGCTACATTTGCAAACTTTTGAAATCGTCAACTTGAATACTATATTTCTTAGTTACAAAAGTGGTTTCGATGTGGTACCGCGTTTTTAGAAGCCCGAAGAAGTGAATCTAACACTTTGAGGCAAGACTCTACACTCTGAGTGTAGTGTAAGTGAGACAATATTTTTGGCATCTTTAGCTTTCCGTTCCATATCCTTGCATACAATCCAACATCTGCTATTGCGCCAAATTGGACAACCAAAGACGGAAGTTGGTCTCTCTTTCGAGCCTCGCACATTCTCTCCATGACACTGTTAGCATATCCATAACTACTTTGTCCTTTCAAAACAAAAGGAGATTAACGAATTGTTTGGTGCGTTCATTAAATATTAGAAATTGGTACAATAGCAAGAACTATAAAGCAACCCTCGTAAACTTTGTATGTACCTGGACTTCCTAAGGCACATGAGATACTGGAAAGACAAACAAAGTAATCCAGTTGTGAGAAAATAGTACACGCAGCTTTCCGGCTAATCATGTCCAAGTTTTGCGTAATTTTTCCTTTGGGTAGAAAAGCAGAGTAAAAACGTTCTGCTGTTTGGTTTTCAATAACCGTGTCTTGCAGATCGGCGGCTAAATTGAAAATTCCACCGATCATTTGTCCATGCAGCTCCTGATTTTCCATAAAGAACTTGTGAGTCTCTTCATAAGATGTCAAGTCCACCTTTCAATGTGTCATTAGCATTATTCTTACGTAAGTTTTCGGCACAAAAGCTATAATTAAGAGACCGATGTGTGTGCCAATTTATTATTCCCAATTGCCCACTTTTTTGTGTATCCAGTATCCAGTAGTTTACTTACTTGAGAAGTAGTTACAAAGGCCTTGTAAATTTCTGTCCATCGTCGTAAGAAAAGCTGCTGATATCCAGTTTTGATTCCTGAACGTGAAACGATTACAATTCTTCGAGCATTTCGTTCAATTAACCACTGAACTAATTCTAATCCGAAGCCGCCAAAGCCCCCGACCAAAATGTAAATTTTGTTTGGGTAAAAATGGGTTTTTGCAACTCCTTTGAACCGCATCGGCTTAACCGTATTTATTTTATCTTCTTCTTTGTGCATCTCAACTAAAATTTTTCCCATATGGTTTTCCTTTAGCATGTATCGAAACGCCTCTTCAACCTTGTTCATTGAATAAACATGAATAGGGGAAATGGGACGAATGACTTTATTCTGAAGGTTTTCCAGAAATATTACACGTGCCTGTTGTGACTCTGGATCATCCACAGTAGCCTTATCGAATAGAACAGGCAACAGTTTGACATTGCGTAAGAGGTACGAGATACCAATGTTTCTGTCCGCCAGAATGTCCACTTTACCCAGTTCCAGAAATCGCCCTCCCTTTGCACAGCAGCGGATTCCCGCATCCAGGAGTTCACCCGACAAAGAATTCACCACAATATTCACTCCTGCGCCTTTTGTGGCTTTCATGACTTGAGTTTCAAAGCTACTGTTGCGAGAGTTGAATATTTGCTGATCAGTTAATTGAGGAAAAGCTTTTTTTAAATACTGTCGACGTTCCTCATTCCCCGCGGTTGTATACACTGTGCATCCGTGGCTAAGGGCAATATTTATGCCTAAATTTTAAGGTAGAGGCAAAACATATATAGTTTCGATAAGAGGTTTAGTTTGTTATTAGTATATTGAACGTGGATTGTGGAATATGCAGTTTGTCTTACAGGCCTGCCCAACTGCACCAGCTCCAGAGTGAACAAGAACAGTTTCGCCTGTCTTCATTTGAGCAGTTAATATCAGACCAAATATGGCAGTAAAATAGGCAACTGGTACAGAGGCTCCCTCGGCCATTGCCCAGTTCTCTGGGATTGGCCAGATTGACTCTGTTGGGGCAAACACTTTTGTTGAAAACGCTGTGGTGAGAGGTAGGCCCATTACTCTTTTACCATTGCTCTTTTTTCCAGCAAATTCCCACCCAAACAGTCCGGACTCAATAAGAACATCCATTGGCATCAACTCGAAAGCTACCTTTCCCACGGCCATGAGAACATCTTTAAAATTCTAAAATTAGAGTAGCAATTCAAAAAAATACAATAACATAACATGTTAACCAATGAGCTGAATAAAACTTAACAAATTGCACTTACTTTGAATGAAAATTTATAATTAATACCAAGGCAGTGAAGTAAACGTCCACAGGTTCAGTTTCCCTATTTGTGTTTATTCGATGTAAGCTCTCTTGTGCCCAATAAAGACTTGATACATCCCCGATTTTCAGCTGATCTAAGTACACACATTTCAAATCTTGTAGCGCTTGATTAGAATTTGGCTGGCGTTTGTTATCGATGGAAATGGAAGATTTAAAATGAGAATACCGCCCCCATTTCCCTCCTTCCCAGATATTCACTCTCAAGTCTAATTGAAGCTCGCGGTCAATTTCTTCCTTTTTTAAACTGGTGACGATTTCTGTGCCATTATAAACATTCCTAACAAAGACGCATCGCAGCCGGTCTCCTCCAGTTTCCATTTTCAAGCAGTTAAAAAGACCTAACACACCACTGAATTCACTATTCGCATACAAACATATTCGCTCTGAGTCTGTGACTCCATTAAACTCTTGCATTGCTGATTTAACTTGCTCAACCCAATTCCATTGGCCTTGGTTGAGATTTCCGTTGCGCTTTTCAAAACTCGTTGTGACATTTATAAAGTTAGTCTTGGAAATCGGCAATAAAGTTTCAGCATTCCGTTTTCTGAACAGATAGAAGTGTTCACATTCTTCTTTTGAACGCTCATTCCAATCCTCCTTTTCATCTTGCTCTTTCACTCTTCTGGAGAATTTTGTGGATACTAAATCAAAATTTTGTGGCACATTTAAATGGGTAGCATGTCCTGAAATAAAAGGCATGGTTTCATTTTGAATGCAGTGGTACAAAAGAAAACCGGAAGGTTTTACTACAGTGAGTGCGTTTGGAATGAGGATTGGGTTCTGTTGAATAATGACCAAGTCATATGACTTGGAGAAAGTTGCTGTAATAACCCTTTTGCCATTGTAAAAGTCATCTATGGGGATAGAAACAAATTTTACAGATGTACAACTAGAATTTTTTGTAGAAAACGAGGTATTATCCGTTGCGGCTGAATTCGAATAAAGAAGGGTATATTGCATTTCTGGTGACATGTTTTCTCGAATAATCGTAGAAGTTAATGAGCTGCTCTCTGACTGAGCGGAATTGAAATTTGTGTTAATTTCAAGGACATTTAAATTCCTTTGACAGTTCTCCACAACGAGAGAAAAGATAAATTGCAAACACGACGGAGCATTTCTTGGCGAAAGCTTGTTGTCATAATATGGCTCAAACTGGTAATTTTGTAAAAGAACTTTAGTTTCTGATTCAACTTGTTTGTGAATTTGCTTTGCCTTCCCCTGGGCTGTTAACTTGAAACCACGTATTTCTACTCCGGGACATCCTGTAGAATTTTCCTCCGGCAACCGTCGAACCAATATACTTTGATCATTTAAACGTGAACCAAGTTTGTCATCTAGCTTTGACAATGGTGAACCAGAACTGCTGGCAGAGTTGAAAAAAGCCACTGGATCTAGGGTTAATTTTTCAAAACCTGTGGGCAAACTGATGACTCGTGGTGACACTAGGCTGTTGATACAATTCAGCTGGAAGATACCATCCAAAAACGTAACCCAATTACCTCTCCACATCAAATAGCCCCATCGGCCCTTGTTATCAGCCTCTAGGATTGGTTGGAACGCCTCTCCAAGTTTTAAACCCCGCATTTTTATTTCAGTGTATAGATCTGCTGCTTGAATGGGAAGTGAGACATGGCCAAAAGTGTTTAAGGATCCAAACTCTTCTTCTTGATTCATATTATCCTGCAATTGCAACACTGGCGTACTTAGTTCCGTCTGTTTCATCTGCCGAACTCTTCCCGTGACCACCAGACTTTTTGATGGATACTCAACAATTTCAAAGTTGCTTGATTTAGTCAAGAAACGAAATGACAGCTCAATTGACGACGTCGCAGATGGAAAACTGACAAAATGCCTAAACTTTACGTTTTCAAATACAATTGGACACCGTTCCATTTTCTCATCCATTAGACTTGCAAAGCATTTCCAAGTGAAGTAAATGTAGGCAGAAGCAGGAAACACTAGCCTATTTAAAACAACATGGTCTAAAAGAAATTTGTTCTCTTCATCCGCCAACGAAATGATCACCGTCTCTGAGAAAATGTCCCGGCCATGCAAAGGAAGCTTTGTAATGGGATGGCGCACAGAGTGAATCCACTGTATCAGCGGACTGATCATGGGAGTCTGGTAAGAAACAGGAAAACTGTTTTTTTCGTACAGTTCTGAGATCTTTGGATTTAGGCCATTGATATAGAGAACTCCTATGGCTTTCAATAGATAAGTAGCTGATTTGCCGGAATCGGCATAGTCTTTGTGCATTAGATCTAGATGAATTCTTCCTGGGAGAGAGCGCTTTAGAATAGCTTGTAGCAAACGATGTGCTCCAATCTCAAGAACAATGGCGTTTTCTGGAATTTTTAGAAGCGCAAATTGAAAACGGACAGGAAATAAAAGGTTGTTAACCAAGTATTTTGCTCCCGCTTTCTTTGACCACTCTTCAACTGATTGCTCCTGTGTGACTGATGTACTAATCCATTTAACGCTTCTGGATTTGGATTTACCGTCATCTAGAACATTTTTCAATTCGTCGGCAAAAATGTCAGCGGCTGGTTTCATTAGAGGGCAGTGAAATGCTTGACCTACTGAGTTGACTTGCTTTGCAAAAATACCACGTGCCATTAAAAGTTTTGTGAATTTTTTGACATTTTCACAGTGGCCCGAAATTGTTACATTGTCGGATGAGTTGTGACAGGCTGGATAAACTCCTTCTGGGCATTCGTTTACAGCCTGGTCCCAGGTCAAACCGACAGCAGCCATACTACCCTGGACTTCTGACTTTTCTATTGCACGACCTCTTGTTACAGCTACGAAAAGGGCTTGCTTCAGTGTCAAACAGTTATCCGCATATGCACAAGCTAAAATTTCAATGTAATTATAAAATTATTCCTGTTTAAGAATTGTTTTGTTGTAAATGGTCAGGCGGTCACATTAATTTTGCGCAGAACCCTCACCGATTTCACCAATTGAGTGCCCAATGATTCCAGTGGGTACAATGTTTAAAGATGAGAGTAGATTAACTAAACTCAGTTGAATGCTGACGATGAGCAAGAAGGAACACACTACGCTATTCATAATAGCCTCTTCGTTTGAGTTCATGAGATCAATCAGATCTACTACATCTTTTAAAATATTTGCACATTTATCCATTGATAATTGGAAGACGGCGCAGCTTTTGTATAAATCCCACCCCATGTTCACATATTGACTTCCCATCCCCGAAAAAATGAGCCAGGCTTGCGGTTTTGAGGTGGTCAATATACTTCCCATGACCATGTCAGCACCATTGTCAGAACCCTGAGGTTGTACGTCTTTCTCGTTCTTTTTTTCAAGATCAATCAAAGTAAAACCACGCACCGGATGTCTACTGATATTCGTCTCAAAGATGTTATGCAGAAGAGAAATGAGCTCCTGTCTTCTATTGTTACTCTTGATGAGAGACGCAGCTTGTCTCAAACCTAATTCAATAGCTTCAGTGTTCCGTCCAGAAAAAAACACCAAACTTGGAAATGGCGTGAAAGAATTTGCAGTTGTTTCAACAGCGTTATTTTCTGTACTTGTAGCAAATGCTATTCTCAAAATACAAACGCTGTTAGCTCCACCAAATCCAAAAGAATTCACTCTGTACAAATTGTGTGTTCGCAGGTCAGAATCGAGAATCGAGTCAGAAATTAAGCGCAATAACTTTTTAACAGGACCGTTTTACACCCCTGTTAAAAAAGACGAACGAACTTACCCGACAATTCCACCTTTCCAAGGCAAATTTTCAGTGACAACTTTCAAACGCCCATCAAAGAGACCAGGAATATCTCGATTTGGATTCTTAAAGTGAAGATTGCCAGGCAAAATCTCTGTGGAACAAACTTTATTTAGCAAGGAGAATTTATAAATGTGTTATTTCGTATGAACCGTTTTTCGTTTTTTGTTTATTTTACCCTTCTGAGCACTGATAAGGACTTTCATAATACTAGCAAGTCCTGCGTTTGAAAAGTATATGTAGATTAGAAGAATTTTCAGAAACTGTCTAGAAACTTTGTCTAGAAATCACCAGCTAAAAATAAATTGCTGTCACAACTGTAAGACTAATACAGAACGAATTATTAAATATTTATTTATTGGAGCAATGTACCCGCGGCTGCAATACAATGTCCCATATTTGACTTGACAGAACCTATGAGAAGCGAATTTCTTGGATCTCGACTTTTGCAGAAAACTCTCGATATGGCATTCAATTCTTGTGGATCTCCTGCTCTTGTGCCAGTACCATGAGTTTCAAAATATTTGAAATCATCTACATCCAAATTTGCCTCCTAAACAATGGTTCATATCAAACAAAGTATTGTGTCATTGGAGATGGCGGTGTTTTTTTGCTCCAGTTGAACAGTATTATGAGCCTTCTACAAAAGTTAAACTTTAAAATTCGGCCTGTTGCCTAAAAAGTTACAACTGAAAATGTACTGCGAGACTTTCTGCTAAAAGGATTGCTTGCATTTCTGTACTTGGAAAAGTAATTCCATCCGGTTTGTATCCGTCAGAATTTGTCTTGACTTTTAAAATTGTCCCATACGAACGCAGAGCAAGATGACGTTTTTGGATGAACAAACAGCAAATTGCTTCTGAGCGGACCATTCCATCTCCATCTTTGTCAAATGAACTGTGAATGAATCGCATAAGATTAATTACCGTTATCATTTTCCGCTGATTTTCTTAAGCTTTGCACGACAGGTTTTAAATATGTAATAATAATTACTTTATTTAGAAAAAACAAACCTTACCTGCATCTTCCAATTTGGCTCAAGAGCCCAAGTCGTTGAAATGAAAGCTGAAACAACGGATCATTCATTACAGATGTCCCTCCTACAAGAGCCGCATCACAGTCTCCGCTGCGAATGCTTAAAATTGCCAGGTGCAGAGCTTTAACAGAAAAACGAATATTTGGAAAATCCATGGAGGTTGTGACACAGAATATCGTCGCTTACCTTCCCAGAAACACAATGTTTGATTTTCTTTTTTTCCAAAACCAAAATGTCGGCACTGGTCAAATACAAATCACCTGATGACTCGATGTTTATTGAACCAATTTCAACATTTTGGTTTCAAGAAGTAAGAAAACTTAAACATTTTGGTTCTAAAAAGTAGGATACTGGAGCATTTTTGTTTTGAGAATCAAGAAAATGCTCACATTTTGGTTTTGAAAAGCAAGAAACTGAAATATTTTTGTTTGTATCGAAGTAACAAAATGCAAGCATTTTGGTTTTGAGAAGTAAAAATCTCCAAAATTTTGCTTCTGGAAACGTATGCCACGATATGTCGCCGAAGAGACAATTAGGGTTCCAACATCATAAATCTACCCTCTATAAGATCCGTATCCGGGTGGCGTCATTAAGTTTGTCACGCTTTAGCTTTAATTGCTATTACTCTGGCTAAGAAAAATGGCTTTTACTCTAAGAGAAATAACCATTACTCTGGCTAAGAGAATGGCTATTACTCTGGCTAAGAGAAATGGCTATTACTCTGGCTAAGAAAAATGGCTGTTACTCTGGCTAAGAAAAATAGCCATTATTCTGGCTAAGAAAAATAGTCACTACTCTTTGCCAAATTATGAGTAAGAAAAAATGTAGATAGCTGAAACAGCAAAATCATACAAACCTACAACTGATAAATGAATGTTTGGCTCCGAATATAAACAAGCGGCTGCAGATAATTGGTTTTTTAAAATTCGAGAGATTCGTACCATCGAATATTGATTTTATGGACAAGCCATTTGTCGCGTCATTAAACGGCGTATGTAATTGTTCCCCTATAAATACTCTAGTAGCCAAGGCAATGATCAATCTATCCTGAAAACTTTAGTCTTTGCTTTGCCGAAGGTATTTAAAAACCATTCGGAAAGCAAGTTCGTACAAGGCAGCAAATTTCTGATTCTCCACCAAAGAAATTGATGTTTGGGCACTTGTTATCTCTTCGGCAACATGTAATAAACGGTAGGAAAACTCTAGGTATGCAGAAAATACCGTATAAACTGGAAGAACAGGCTGTATCAAGTGTGATTGATGGACCACAAAAGTCAAAGAAAAATGACAAACGATTAGCAATCATGGATGACGTGCTGCCAGTCAAAGAAAACCCAGTAATTTTGTCCGGGTTACGCAGAGAACTATCTTTTCCTTCTAAGTCACAGCCTCCACAAAAAACGCCAGTTCTGCTTCCCCGCAGAGTTTCTGGGTTGACTCCTGCACAAGAAAGGACCCAATTTAAATCTATTTTAAACTAAAGACAGGGTCTGTAAATTGTAAATATTTTTAAGCTACCGGAATCCAAAATTGATTCATAGGATACTTCTAGTAATATTCGGATGCCAGGATCCAATTTCTCAACCTGTTTTCCGTGCACCCTGCTCTAATAATACCACTTGGTTTAGTTTCATGACGACAATTTGTCAACCGCTTTTTCCGTTGCTACATAGCTGAATACAATTCTTAACTTCCTTACCCAAAGAAAGAAGCATCAAACTTATCTATTTCCGGGAGGACGCCAATTCTGCGAGGAAGTCCAAAGAGCTCAGGCTTCCATCGTGTACTGCTTTCTAGAATTTGAATTGCAAACAAAAATAATTTAATTCAATGGTTTGGAACTTGAACTCCCTTTTACCCAACGGTTACGTTTTTTGCGTTGTAGTATTATTAAGCTTAACTCTACTTTGAATGATAAATAAAATACACTGATTCATAAACAAATCACAAAATTGATGACTTGATTTCATTTTATTTTATTGTAAACTAACCTTCAACCATATCTCTGCCACATACCAGATGATCCCAAAATTCCTCCAAATTGTTTGATTTTGGTAGCCTTGCTGACATGCCGCAGATGACAATGTCTCCATTAAAAGCAAGGGTCATACTGAAGCGCAAATACGCAACACTATGTTACTTCCTGTAAAAACTTTTATTTTACTATGAAAGTGTTATAATTTCACAATTCTTGTTTTACACAGCTTGATCTGAACTGGCAAACAAATCAATCGGGTTACCGCTCTTGTCAGTCGGTACCAGTTATTATTCGGAAAACGATTGATGATTTTACTGATTTTTAGCGTATCTGTCTGTGGATTTTGTATCTATTTCAACACGTTAAGTACAACAAGTTAAGAACAATTCATAAACAAAGTTTCAATACTTCGTAATTTCAACTTAGTTAGCGTGTTTATTAGGCAGTTACAGCCAGATCAATAACATTTGTACACTGAAAGTGCATTTATTTTTCACCTCTATAAACACGGCGGGTAAAAACAATTAATAATTTTGATGGCAAGTCAACTAAATATAATGACAGATTAGGTGATAAGTACGAACAAAGGTGTGTCGGAACAAGCTCAAAGAAAAAGATTTATGTGAGTCAGCTACGACAGTAAAATATTATTTACACTGAAGCCGCGTTTATGCGCGCTTTTAAAAGGCACCGAAGAAGTTCAACAAATCGAACAAACACAGGTTTTAAGTTTCAGATTTTAAACAAGGTAGTTAAAGGCGCCCGATGTATATGGCAAAATCATTACAAAACTTGCTTTGGGAGAATGCCTATTTCTTCCTCAAATCAAAACTAAAATTGAAGAGAGTTGGTTCATTTGAAAGAAAAACGCATGCACCACAACGGATACCTAGTTTTAAAACAAAATATAATTGACAAGTTAGTTAAAACTTCAATTAAAGTTAATACATTTTACAAAGGAAACTGTTTTTGAATATCACAATCGTAATATTTAATTTGAGCATTTTTAAGTAGGTATGAATTGTTCAACAGAGCATTTCCGATTTTTTGAACCCACTTGAGTCAGTTAGAGTTTTATATTTAAAAAGGTATTGATTTTAGTAATAATTAAGTGGATTCTGGGGTCTACGAATGTACATGATGAACAATCAAACGGAGCGCAACACATGAGACATCTCGTATCAGAGAATCACACCAAATGCCTCATTATGCCCCTTTAATTAGAAATGAGAAATGAATGGATTTACAATTGATAATTATTGATGCTGAAATAACCGGAATTCGGATTTACTCACTCAAATCCCGCACCATGGGGAAAATATCCAAAGAATTGACTCCAGGAGGAAAAAATTGATACATCCCAAAGGCATCGTCATCGGAAAAGGAATGTTGGTCCAACCACAAACTCTCGAGCTTTGAGAATCGTGGCCATTCAACATTCTCGAAACATTCAAATTGTTCCAAGATCAAAGTTTCAAGAGTATTTTTACTCGAGTGGAAAAGAGCGGAGAGGAAAACTGCAACATCAGGCCAAATTTCTGGTGCGTTGAGCAAATTATATGGATCATCCAGTTCCAACTCTCTCAATTTTAACAAATCTGGAAGATTTGGGAACTTTTCCTTCATTTCTCGGATAAACCAGGGGCACGGCTTAATGTCAAGTTGTTGAACAAGATCAAGTTTTCCCAGGGAATGCAGCAGCAAAAAATCCGACACACTGAAGTTAAAAAAAACCCATGAATTAAAAGACTCAATCTTTTCCAAATTGACAGCAGCAGTTAAAAGATCTCCGACAATTCCGGGGTAATTTGAAACCATTGAAGATCCCAAGTGAACAACTTTCAGTTGGGGAAGTTGAATTGAGCTGGAACTGGGAAACAAATTGAGTTCACGTGAACCGCGTGCGCCTGGCAAATCCAAACCGAATTCTTCAAGGTGAGCAATTTTATTCAGTAGCAAATCTCCCAATTTCTGGATCAACTCAAACGTGTCAAAGATGGAGCTACAATTATTCCCTTCCTCCCGCTCACGAGTAACTGACAATTTTAGGCATTTGATTCCCGTGAAGTCGAAGTCAGCGAGAAAATGGTCCAATTTCAAAGATGACGAACTGATAAAGTCAAAGGAAAAACGAACAAAAGGACATTTTTCCGACTGCTTCATGCAATCCACAAAATCTGTAAGACTTTTCTTCTCCTTTAAAATCTCCCCTCTTTTGACCAACATTAATTCTCCATGTTCATCAACCTTAAATCTGAGTTCAAATTTGATTCCAACTTCCCGCCCGCAGCACAAAATCTCGGTTGAAATGGAATTAAACTGTCGAGAAACGAGACGACAGGAAAAAAGACTTGCAGCGTCCAGATTTCCCAGAATTTGAAGCAAAATCTACATCCAACAAAATAAAAGCAAAGTCAAAAGGCAAATAATTAAAAAATAAAATTAATTCAAAGCAAACAAAACATTTTTTATTTTCTTACCTCTGGCGGCAAATTGTTTGTGGATTCATCAATATTTTGAACTTGACTTTGACTTGGACTTTGATCGTCGGATGATTCATTGGCATCCGTCGGCGGTATTTCCTCGGCAGATTTATTCTCTGTCCTTTGGTTTCCACTCTGCAGCTCGGGGTTTTTGGAAGTGGATGAATTTTTTTCATCATCCACAACACACTAAAAATCAATGAGAAATTTGAAGTAAGACACAATTTACGATTAAAATTAAAATCAAAATTGAATTTTCAAATTAAAGGAAAAAAACATTTTTGAATAAAACTCACCGTTTTTTTCTCTTTTTCCATGTTTATCACAATTTCCTCGTAATTCACTGACTCAAGACTGGAGACTCGACCTTTACAAAAATTAAAATGTAGACGATTTACGTTTCCAAGCGCCGACTGCGTGGAGCAGTTGTACAATGCAAATGGAATGGCAGAGGAAAAGGGAAATTATTTTTTAGGATTCCAACGAAACCAAATGTTATCTCATTTTGTTGTCAGTTCTCGGGAAAATGATATTGAACGGAGACAAAGTGACAGAGATAAAAACGTTTATGCAGATGAAAACCATCTGCATAAACGTTACGGTCAACTCTCACAATCAGCTACCTCAATTTTCAATTCTATTGCGTACACCTGTGAAAAATATTGCATCATCCACTTGCCTCGTGATTCATGATGAATCGAATCCAAATCCAAATCCAAAGGACATAAAAAACAAAGCACTTGACACTTGAATGTTGACGAAGAGGCAAAAGACAAGTCAAAATGAGTAATCCCGATGGTTTATTTTGAATCACACATTTATCATTTATGATTTATCAACCTCGCAACAGTCAACATTCGTCTGCGCCGTCATGTTAAATTATGATTCAAAAAATGACGAGAAAAATTGTGCGACTTTTGAAATTTGAATGTTGAAAGTTGAAAATTTGGTGCTGATGATGATTTTTAACGTGGAAATGTGACGAGAAGAGTGACAACGCTCCTTAATACAAAATCCAGGAATCTTGGTGTGGATTCTCTCTCGAGGGTGTGAAAATTTCCCACTTTTATCCCAATATCGGGAATTCTCCCGATTTCTTTCTTCATTTCAACCCAAAATCCAAATCCAAATCCAAATTTCATTGTCGCCGCTTCGTTTCCTTGGGAATTTGGATTAGAAGCCGATTGTGATTTTGATTTTAATGTTGATTTTTGGGCCACGAGGAGAAATTCATTTTTGAGCCGTTCCATTTTCAGCGGGATTGAAAAAGCGTGTTCATACATGACGATGTACAAGAGAGTTAAAAGCAGAGCGGCGTACGCAGAAAAAATAGCCATTAGTGGAAAATCCTGGAAATGGCGAATGGTGAAAAAATACCCAAAAATTGACATGGACAAGCAAATAATTTTGAAAGCAAAGATGACAAATGAGAAACAGCGGTTAAAGAGCTCAATAAAAACGACAAGTTGCTTCATCTCGGTCAAAATTTGACGGAGAATCCCATTCCGATTTCCGATTTCACATTTGTCCTTGAGATTTCTGAAACATTATCAATTATCAACAAACAAGAAAAAAATGTATGTTGTGCTAATTTCAAGGAATTTTTATGTATTGTCTGCATGAGTATGATTTTTTACCCGAGTTGAGACTCGATTCGCTGGAACTCAGTCTGACATTTTGGGAAGAACAAGAGCTGAAGGACAGTGGAAAAAGCGATAATGGACCAGACAAAGGCTACAAAAATCACTTCAGCAGCCAAAAGGGCGGAAAAACTGTACAAATTTCGATAGTCTGGCGGAAGAATTGAGAACAAAAGTTGAGGGCGATTTGGCTTAAAACCAAAAATGATTGTCATGCGGAAGACGGAAAATCCGAATAAAAATGGCAATATTTTGGCTATAATTTCATCCGCAGAAAATTGAAGCGGCCATCTGATTAGCCGACGTCCATTGGAATTTTTCTCGAGTTCTGGAGTAGAAACTGAAACTGGACTGTTTTCTTAAGTTCCCGCTGTTTCTGCCGTTTCTCGTACTTTCTCTGAAGCTGAGTTTGAGACCAAAATTTGCATTTTAAAACCGCTCGTAATTCTTCATTCAGAATCCCCGAAAATTCTTTATTTTGTGATAAAATATTAAATAAAACTTTGTTTTTTTAGATACCTTTGATTTGATTTTTCCGTTTCCGTTTGATTCGGAATTTCCGCTGTTGTTTTTCTTTTTTATCCCCAATTTTTTCCACAGGAGTTGTCCAGTGTTCATGTTCTTGTTGTTTTTCTTGTCGAAAAAGATGGTTGAAGATGATGATGCACTCGTCAAGATTTTTCCAGAAAATTTGATATCCAATAAAGTGGAAAACGGCGTAACCAACTGTAAACAAAAAATGCATGACGAAATCATTCCACTTGAAATATTTTTCCGGCTCCAGAATCGTCGACTGAATCAACCGAAAGAACATGTAAAACCAATGGAAAATCCCCAGAGAAAATAATACTTTCCACAGGAAAACTCGGATTTTATTCCTCTGCTTTTGAATTTTCCCCGTCTTGGCGTCAATTTGAATGGGGATGAAATTGAAAATGGAGCAAATTCGGATGGTTTTAAAATTCGTTCCAGCTTCTTCCAGTGTCAACATTTTGAATTTGTTCTTGGATTTTACTTTTTTCCGCAAACTTGTACCTTCTAAATTCTAAATATTGATTTTATTTTTGTGTTTGACTTTGAACTAGAAAATTCTGAACTAAAGGAGCTGCAAAGAAAGTTGAGTTGAAGAATGAGAACATTTCAATGTCCGTTTCTATTTCCTCGGTTTGTGTCGGTTATGCATGGCAAAAACTGATTAACAAATTCCATTAAGCCTTTTACTTCATCTACTATTTGCTCCCTGATAATGCAACATTAAACATTTAAAACTTTAATAAACAGCGAACGAGAAACATCCTTTTGTTTGTTAATGGAAACCAGAACACAAATGGCCAGATAAAATGAAGGCCATTTTTCTGGCTTTTATGCAAATATTTTAGTCAGTCAAAAAGTACAGATAAACCACTTTGCACTTTAAAAACCCATTAAAATTCCATCGAGCTTTGAGCTTCGAGTCGGAGTTTGGACCATTTAATTAAATTGTGAATTGTGAAGAGTGAAGAGAGAAAAGCACTTTTGTTTGAATCAGAAATGAGAAAAGAGTGCTCTTTTGCTTTGACGTCACTTTGCATTCCCTTGGAGGACTCTGTTTCATCAACTACTGTAAATGTTACTTTATTCCGTTTCTTGGTTAAGAATTCAGAAAATAGAGATAAGACGCACGGGAAGACGTGGAGCGTAGAGCTCTGCAACATACTTCAATGTTTGCATAACAGAAAACAGAAATGCACGATAAATAAATAATAAATATTCTACACGCTCATTAACTCGTATTTTGTATTTCATGCACTAAAATTTTAATAAAACATGGAATTTGAACGCCGTTCACATTTTTTCAGAGGCTGAGGAATAAATCGAAAGTGGGATGTACAGAGTAAAAGGAATTGATCATATTTTAAGCCAGCGTCGAGCGTCGAGTTTTGAGTCTCGATTGTCCAGCGGAGCCGCAGTCAAGGTTAAATTTGGGCTTTCTAGGAAACGCGGATAAGGAAAAAAACCTTTTTACCTGGTGCTTTGTGATGCGATGAAAATTCTCAGGTAGTTTTGTCCACACACATTCACATCACATTGACGTTTTATTTATGGACGAGAGTTACACACGGAGAAAATATTCAGAATATTCAGAATATTTGACAACTCCTCTGCATTTTCTACATTCCTTTCAACTGACTATACTTGAAATTTGAAATTATTTCTTTGGTAGATATTCAACCAGAAAAAAGTGCCCGAGTATTTTTACACAAATTTTTAATTTTCATTGAGGTCAGAAAAAAATTATCCGCTTTAGTTTGATATTAAAATGACTTCTGTGACTGAATCTGGATCTCCATCTCGATCAAGAGCTGGAAAAATCTCAATTTCCTCCTGTTTAAAGTGTAAAAAGGTAGGAAATTTTAATTGTTGATTTCTTACGTTTTCCATTTTCGTGGTTTTTAGGCGGTTTGCAAAAAAATAAACAAAGATTTGAGTTTTAATTTTACGCCTGTTTTCCACTTTGAATTTTCAATACTAAGCACACAAAAAATCAATTTGTTTTTGCAGGTGATTTCTCTGGTTGACCAACTGACAAAAAACATGCATGAGTTTGAAATCGTCACCATGGAAATGCAATTTGACGTCAAGTCAGCCAAATCAAAATCAGAAAAAGTCCTTTCAAACGTAAGTCATACTTTTTAACCATTTTTATGGAAAATAGATAAAATATTCAATTTTCAAATCTCATATTTGCGGCTTTTTTTTAATGGAGTTTTTTTAATTTTCTCCATTTTGTTTTTTCTCCAAATTCGGTCAGTTTTGGCAGCTCATCTCGATGATAAAATCAATCACAATTGCGGATGACAAAGAGGAAACTGGAAACGATTTGAGTGAAAATCCAACATCATCAAAACTCATCGTCAGTGTGGAAAAACAAGGAAATGAACGTCAAAATAAAAGTGCAGATGAAACTGAAATTGAACCGTTCAAATCCAAGTCCAAAGCAGTTGAAAAAAATAGAAGGAGACCAAATTTGAAGCAGAAATTGAAATCAACTCCAAATCCAAATATGACTGCAAAAAGATCGATTGAGCTTCAGAGAGTGAAAAGACTTTTGCGTATGCACGAAAAACAAAAAATCGTTACAAATTATGCTAACGAGTTTTATAAATACTAAAATATTTAGCTACTGAAATTTGCAATGATGAGCATTTGAAATTTAAATGTTGATTATTCTGTTTGTTCACAGGGACGATCAAATGTGAAACCCCAAAAGGATTTTACAAGCTGTTCGAATGTACCAAATGTCAAAAGCAGTTTAATAAGGAGGGAAATGCTCGGCGTCATGTCAAAGTTCGCCATCTTTGTCTTGGAACGTCGTGTCCGAATTGTGGACAACGATGTTTTGATAAAAATTCCCTTGAGCTCCACACTGAAAAATGCAACCAAACAAAGCAATTTCAACAAATCAAAGTGTGGTTAAAAAACGACAGGGAAAAACCCGTCAAAGTTCAGCTCCAGCCTCATCAAAAACAAGCAGAAGAGAAGAGTTCCACTCGGAATCAAAGTTCCAGTAGGAAAATTCAAAATCAAAGTGTCGAGAAAAACAAACGAAATCCAGTTTTTGATCTCACGAGACTAAAAGTGAGGAATCCATATCCAAATTTCAGCATTGTTAAGGCGATGAATGTAAAAGTTGTAATCCAGCGACTGGAGATGAAAAAAAGTGGAGAAATCACATCAATTTCACAAACAAAAGTTCAGACGATGGAGAAAATTGAAATGAAAACTGGAAAAGAAACGAGTTGCTCTGAAGAAGTTGAAAATGAGAGTGCTGTTCCGGTTTTGAGTTGTGATGAAGTTTGATTTGAGGTGAATTTCTAAGTTTTGCCCAATAGTAAAGACAGAAAAAATTGGGTGGTCAGCACAATTGTAAATTGTAAAGTGGTAAAAGTTTTAATCAATAAATGTATAAAGCTCCAAATATTTGTAGTTTCTTTTAACATTGTTTTCATGCTTTAAATTAAATTTTCTGATTTTCTGACCCAATCGTAGAAATTTTAACTTAAAAAATATAACAGCATTTGAAATTTTCAACGAAATTCTCAAGAACTTGTATATTTTGTAAAATTGAATAAATTAAAACCAAGTTGATGAAACATCCAGCTTCATGATCTTCGGGACGATCTACAATTTCGTGTGCTAGTTTACACTCAAACGGCTCGTCTTGGAGTCGGAACCAAATTGTTAAAATAAATAAAATAACAGTGTCATTCAGTTCGTAAATTGTGACAAAATTTGTGGCCTATGACGATGTTGGAGTCAGGACAAAGTTGAACCTCTTGCCAACGACCGCCCGATTCCCAATGAGAAATGTCCTCAGCCACAATCCATTTTTCTCCCGATTTGTTCAGCTTTCCGAGGATATCTCTTGTTGAAACGCCGTTGATAGGATAATCGAATTGGGATCGAGATTTTGAAATTAAAACATCTCCCAAAATCCAGCACGGATAATTTAAAAAGAGAACAAGACTCAAAAGAATTTTAAAATGGGTCATTTCTCTCGTTTCTTTTGAAAATTTGAAATTTTCTTTGTAAATATTTTGAAAGTTTATTATGACTTTTTTGTAGCCCACTTGAAACTGTAATGTAATAAAACTTTGCTTCGTCTGTGTAAATAAATATCGGGACTCTCAAAGCTCAAAGCTATTTATTTTCCTTTTCCTTCTAGATTCTAGACCAAAAACAACTAGTGATAAGAAAATTATTTTACACTGTCCAATTTTCCATGCCCTTCACGAATTCAGACAAAAGGGATTTACGAAGACAACCTAAAAATAGAATAAACACAAACCAAAGGAAAGGAGAGTAAAATGTTGTTTAAAGCCTCATAATGTATATGTTGATAGCAATACAAATCTAGCTTTGGGGGAAATGTATCAGCGTCCACAAATCAAAACCAAAATTCATGATCTTGGACTCATTTGATAGAAAAATTCCAGCACTACAATCTCTACTATGGACCACGTTGATATTTAATCTAAAAGACCATTAAAACCTTAATTAAAGTTAACACACTTTATAAAGAAACCTATTTTTGATCGTTATTATTCTAAAATTGAATTTTAATGAAAATAATTTAGTAGGCGTTGTTCCTTAGGATTTTTGTGAATTTTTGAGCCAAGTTTGGTGTTGATTCGTTGAGCAATTAAAAAGTTATTGATTTTAATAATAATCAAGTGGATTTTGGGGTCTAAGAGTGTACATGATGACTATTCAAACGGAGCGCAACACATGAGACATCTCGTGCCAGAGAATCACAATGGTCTTCTCATTATGCCCCTTTAATTATAATTTACTCAAATCAATTCCATTGCGGTTTGCGGTCAAAGTGTCAACTGCGGACTGTAAATTGTAATAAATCAAAGTAGAAGTGAGAATTGCGTTGCTTGTGAATTCAGGCAAATGACTGGGAAAAATTGGGAAAATGGCCAAAAAAATAACTGAGTCATTTTGAAGTCTAATGCCATTTCTTTTATTCGGTCAACTAATTGCGGCTAAATGAATCCAAATGAATGTTGATTTGTAATCCAAAAATCTGGGAGCAGCCTACTTTTAACTACGCAACGCCTTAAACCAGGAAAATTTCCTTTGACATTTGTCGAGAAATATTTTGACAACAATTTTCAAAACGCTACTGTTAGCCGCTGCCATATTTTCAGGGAAGTCTTTTCCACTGGCTCAAAACCTTAGTTTCTGAGCTTCAACAAAATTAAAACATGAACCTTTTATTTTATGATTTGCGGCTACTACAGTACAAAATGTGGATGACAATCAAGAAAACAGCATTTTAGTGACAGACTGTGCTTGGCGATGGGCTATTTTGTGTGGCGGTCTCCAATTTTTCTGAAACTTGGTGCTATTGGATTCTCCAGACTTTGAAGTATGTCTGTGTATGTTGGACATTGGAAATCGTTTACTGTTGAGGCTTTCACAGAACTTAGAACATTTTTTTGTCAATGAAATTTTGTAAAAGTGGATTGCACAATTTGTGGGTTCATGACTTTGATCTCCTGTAATTTTGAAACATGGCAGCGTTAAAACTTCAAACTTTACACATTTCAAGTTCATAAAAGACTCTTTTCAGAAAAAAATATTCGGTGACAAAAACATGTGCAAGTGCTTTCTGTCCATTTCCTTACATTGAACATTAAACAACGAACTTTAAATGTATATTGATGTATAAACGTATATAATATCCTTGACTTTTCCAACTTTTCTGCAAAATGAAGCACTCTACTGTATACGAATATACTCTGTTAAGTTTTTATTGTTGTCTGTTTTTTTCCTTTGTTATTTTAAGACTGCTAAAATGACCAAGGCAGAATGTTATTGTAATTTATTGTACTGTAAAATATTATGTAAAAGTAAATATTTAAAAAATTATTACTAATCGTCATAAAAAATGGCATATTTTGCATGTTTTACCTCGGTAGAAAAAAGAAAAAAGAACTGTTGGCACAAACAATGAATAATGAATAAAGAGCAGCAGAACGGTATTAAATGAAATGCATAATTGATGAACCCTCCAGTTTTTAATGGGGGAAAAATCAAATGTTTAAATTCCATGTCATTTTTTAGCACGAATAATCAAACAATGCACACTGGTCTATTTTTGTGTTCCGGTGGCTGGAAAAACCTGCATAGTTGTTGAAATATTTCAATCATCCTGATGGATCTCGTGTTTCCTTTCAATTTCTTCTATTTTCTATTTTCTAGTCCAAAGGAACTACTCGTGAATTGGGGCGGTTTTTCAACGTGGATAGAATCCAAAATCCTTTGAATTATAAATCCTATGGATTATTGATTATTGATATTCCCATGCACTCAAATCCCAAAGGCAAAATAATCCTGCTTTCAAACCCGACTTTCATTACGACATTTCAAAGCAACAATTTTTCCCTTTGCCCAAAGTTTGGCCAAAATCAAAAGTCAAAAGTGAAAAGTTTCTGATGCCGCAAATTCACAGCTCAATTCAGACTTGAGAGCTCCGGAATTCTTTTGCTGGGATTTGTACAATCTAGAATCTAGACACTAGACACTAGACACACTGCAGGAAAGAAAACGTGAGTGGATTCAGGGAAAATTATTTATACAACTTTCGTTTTGTTTGAATTTTGAATAGCCAGAAAATATTGAGTAAATACGTGAAAATTCAAAGCCCAAAAAAAAAAGCTTGACAACAAAAGTTTTAAACTCTGGTGTTGCAAAACTGTGAAAATTAAGTCGAGCCAGATAAAAGTTTAACATGGGAAATTGGAATCACAGGATAAATTAGGATTTAAAATGGCGGAAATTGCTACAAAATCAGTATTCAGGTCAATTAGAACTCAAGCCACATTATTTTTCCTTGTGTTTCTTGTGTTTGGATTTGCTCCAACTTTAACTTCAGCCCGGAAAACATTAAGAGCCAACGCAAATGCCCGTATCAATGCGGATGAAGATCCACAACTGCAAAGGGTTTTATTCCCTTTCAAATCATGTTCTTTTAACATGACTGTAAATTCCGTCTCTACGAAAACTAAAACTTTCAAAAATCAAAATGGTACAGCTTTAAAAACCTTAGCAGATTCCGATTTAGATTTCCCTGATGAAATAATTGATTCGACTTTAAAAGTCCTTGTGAGATTTTCCTCTGTCTACGAAGTTCACACAGCGGCGAGGCTTGAGGACGTACCTCCATTTGGCCAAGGCAGACTCTATTCTGACTCCATTTTGAAACACCATGAAAACATTTGTATTGTTCAGATTGCAATTCCGCGTCGACATGCCAAAGTCCGGGTTGGCCAGGAAATGACTAAGCCAAACAGGAAAAGAAGCAAGATAAAAATTCATATAGACAATCCTCTGTACAAACATGGGAATGATTATCCACGACACTTGCGCATTGGTCATGACGTTTTTATTTTGATGATTCCCGCTAGATGGCAGTTGGTCTACATGGAGCCCCTACAGGATTGCGAGGTCCCTCTGAACTATATCGCCATCAAGTTTAAGCTATCGAAAGATGGGGCACAAAATTCAGGCAATTTTGACCCCTCAGAGCAAAGGTCAGCTTTAGGGTCAAGGTCAAGGTCAACTTCTCGGATCAACTTTTGGCAGGTCAAAAACGTGTACCAGCTTCGACTGCGATGCCCCTACAGAATGCCAGGGCGGCGACGTGTTACCTTTTGTATACTCAAATATTTTCCAGAAAACGACGTGAAAATGGCGGAATACGAGCACGTGATGAAGGTTTTAGCCCTGCGCCGCAAAAATTACCACGGCAATATTCTGTACCTACTTTTAGGTATACGATCCACTAACAATAAAAACGTTCGGCTAAGGTTCGATTTCAACCAGTTTGAAAAAACCAAGCTTTCGTTTAACTACCAAAAACACCCTTTTTTGTTATTAGTGCTTTCGGATCTGTGGCTGTCCATATTTCTAAGTCATCATCTCAACTTCAGTCTGGAGTCAATCGTGCCGGAGTATGTTGGACAAATTATTGATGAAACTCGGACCCTGTGCAGAAATGGGATCATCATACCAAAAACGGTGCCCCTGGCGTGGGTATCCTCATATGGCACAGTCACTACTGATTCATCAAAGATCCGCATTCTTCACACGGCCAACGACCAAAAGGACGGACCCAAATCCGACTTGTCCAATTTTTTGACCCCATTTCGCCCATCTACTTGGGGCATTTACTTGGGCACTCTGATCAGCCTCACCATTGGAACGGGGCTCATCTGGTGGAAAAAAACCAAAAAGGGCGGTTTTGACCCATTTTTGACCCTTTTGGTCATTTGGGGGCCCATCGTAGGCCAAATCGTTCCAGTTTTATCAGAATCACAAGCAGAATCAGAATCAGACCCAACAAGTGGCAGAAAACGGCCCCGGACAACCGGAAAATCCCGGTCCTATTTTCGATGCGGATGGATCTTGAGCATCTTTTTCATCATGAACTTTTACCTCTGCTACCTCCAAAGTTCTCGCATTGTCCCCAAAATCCACGGATCTCCAAAAACTATTGAAGTTCTTGCCCCCCAAAAATATAATCTGACAATGAACCAAGGGCTACGAAACACCAAAGTTCACAATCTCCGAATCGGACAACAAAATCTTGAGAAGCTAAACAAGGGCAAGGGCAAAAACGCTTCTAACAAGGATTTACTTTTGAAACGTCACGAACTTCTTCTCAAAACGACCTGCTCCATCACTTCCTTTCAGAACGCAGAAGAGTCACTTGATTTCTTCCAGCGGGACAAAATTGGACTCGTTTTCCAACATGATGAACTGGATTTTTATGTAAAATTCTTACCGCTTTTATTTGGACAAAGCTTTTTCCTTTCCAATCAAACATTTTTTGCTTCTCCCACTTTTTGGACCTTCGTCCTTCCAAATGTTGACGGACCAGTACGATCCTTTAAAAATTTGATAAGCACGGGAATGTACCAGTACTGGAAAGATGTTGAGCGTAAACTGAGTAGCCACCAAGAACTTGCAGAAACGTTTTTGGGTGGAGAAAACCTAGTGGACTTTTTGAATCGACTGGAACAGAAACAAGCCGACACTAAGAGTGGACAGATAACGTTGAAGGACTCACTCACCGCTGCCACATTTTACCTTTTGCTATGTGGACTCGCTATTAGCCTCGCTACGCTCATCGCCGAGTTTTTTGTGGGTAACAGATATCGGATTATTTCGCGCCTTAAGTCATTTTCAAAGGAGGTTATTTTGCGCTTGAGGTCATTTTCAAACGGGGTCACTTTGTGTCTGCGGTCATTTGCCAACGAGGTCAGTTCGTACAAAAGGTCATTTTCAAACGGGGTTCCTCTTAAATTCCGAATCTTGCACATGACCATGAAATCAAAAGCGAGTTCAATGAGAAAAGCAGTTGCAGGCAAAATGAGAAAGAGGAGCCAAATTAGAAAGACTAGATGAATGTCTGAATCTTGAAATGAAAGTGGTTTGAATTCTGCGAGAGATTCGTCTATAAATTCTGTCGAATTTCTCCAAACTTGTCAACTCTTGTGAAATTTGACCTGTTCCCATTTTCCCCACCGCCAAAAAATTCCAGAACAGAGCAGAATTTTAAGTGGTCTCAAATTTTAATCAGCCGCGGCTTTTTGTTGTCCAGAGCAAACCAATGTCTTGTAATGTTAAAATGTGTTTCAGACAAAATATTATTATACGCTATGTGGAAAAGAATTTAACAAAAATGTAAGCATGTTTGACATTTCCAATGTGAGCATGACAGTGGTAAATAAATTTTGAAATAGTTTTGAATTGAAAAGCAAAATCAAACTGGACAAATTCCAAGTTAAAAGAACTTATTTAGTCGTTTAAACAACCAATTACACAACTGCAAACGCTTTGTGTGTCTTGTGCCTAGTTAGTAATCATGGTGAACTCGGATGCCGACTACAAAATTGTGAACGGCTTTTAAGTAAAAATCCATTCACTTTTCGGTGCTCACGTCATACATGGGGCATACTGAGCTCCTAAATCTACTTTCAAAATAGTGCCGCATGGAAAATTCCCACAAGAAAGAGCAAACTGGAAAGAAAAATCATGACGACCAAAGTCTTCAAGTAATTTTGATATTTGACATTTCACAATCCAAAATCGACAATCGACAATCGACGGACGAGACTCGAGTAAAATAAATCCACAAAGGTATAATAAAAATGTCACGGCACCCGCCACTAGAACAACGAGTGCTGTAAAGTGTTGTGCCATCAGAATCAGATTATGATTTATGGGTTTTTAAGTAGCGCTCAAAATTTCATTATTTGCAATTTGCAAATGAAGGGATCTGCATAGACCTGGATTTTGGTTGTATTTTTGATGTAGGACAAAAGTCAAGTCCACTGGATTTTAATCCACTTTATAACAAGGAAAAGACCAAGATGATTTGCATGAACAATGAACAGTACAGAGTGAAAGTAGCGTAAAAGTGTACAAATAAAAAACAATCTCCACAATAGACCCCTTAAGCTACAGATAAACACAAGTCAAGTACTTTTATTACCATTTTTCCAGTACCAAATACCAAACATAAAACTCGGCATACATAAATAATAAATCACACAAAACTTTGTGAGGCTTTGTGAGGCTTCTTGATTTCTGGTTTCACAAGAAAATGTTTTTACTTAATTTTGTACTTGCGACTGATATGTTGACTAATTTTCCTTCAAGCTCGTTGTCATGGTTCTTCTTCGTTTTGTAGAACTGAAACTGGATTTTAATTGAGACTGGAGCGTGGTTTTTCTCGTTGATATGTGGACCGAGTATTTAGATCAAATTCTTGATCAGCGTGTGCAGCAGCAACGTGTTTTTTCAGGGGTCTACAAATACACACAAACAAATACACACAACAATTTACAAATTGCACATCAATCAACAAATACAAATACAAATGCAAATTAATTAGGACAACATACTCATGTATTTTTTATTTGCATCACCTGTTGTCCGGAAAAACGGCATCACAAAACCCACATCTGTACAAGCAAAAAACAAAGATAATGATTCATGTCGAGTGATATTTACTAATTATGATAATATTTAGTAATGATAAAATGGTAAATGGTAAACTATACAAAAAAAGAAGGGCGTCTTTACGTACTTGTACGGGTTGATTTTGGTATGAGTTTGTTCATGTCTCGTAAGAGAACCCAATTGTGAAAAACCTGGAGAAAACACAAAGCGCAAAAAAATTAAAAAAAAAAAAAAAAGACCTGGAAAAATTCTATTATCATGTGTGTAAAAAAATAAAAAATGAGGGTAAAAATTATAATCAACAAGTTGAGCATCTGTAAATTGTAAATTATAGACAACAAAAACTTACTTTTATCACAAAACCGACAGTTGCTTGATTTTTCACCCAAGTGATTGCGAAGGTGCACTTTCAGAGTTGATGCGAGAGAAAACCCCTGCGGAATAAGAAAACAATAATAATAAAAACTGGGTGAAATAGGAAATTTTGAAAGTATTTTGAATTTTGGATGAAATTCTACAGAAAGGCAGAAATTTTACAATAATAAAAAATAAAAAATAAAATAAAAAAAGTCAAAATAATTCCTACCCGACCACAATATTGGCAAATGTGGGATTTTTCCTGAGCATGAACGAGCAGATGTTTCCTGTAGTTACTCTTACGTTGAAAACCTGTTTTTAATTTATAAATACAACAAAGAATTTTTCAACTGGTTGGAAAGCGATAATTTGATTAATAATAATTAATGTGTGCATAAAATTTGTCCTGTATTTTGAAACTGAAATTTCAACTTACTTTTTCCGCACTGGGAGCAAAGACATTGTTCTTTATTTTGATGGGCCACTTTGTTGTGTTTTGCAAGCCCACTTTTGTCTTTAAATTTGACTCGACATCCGGGGAAATCACACTGGAATGGTTTTTCCGATTGATGACTGACTTGGTGTCTCTTGAGATGGACCGTTTTCTTGAAGGATTTTCCACAATTTTCCACCTCACACATGTACTTTAGTTCTCTATGAACTCGAAGATGATGATTCTTTCGAGCTTCCGTGGTCAAAAATCCCTCGTCACATTTGGTACACCTATAAAAGATTGACCCAGCATGAACATTTTCCAGGTGCTTTTTCAACTCTGCAGTGGTTGTAAAAGCTTGGTCACATCCAGATCCATTTTTGTCAGGACATTTTAGCACGTCCTTTTTAGTCCTGTGAGTTACGTACAAGTGATAGAGATAGCGATCCCGTAGCGTAAATGATTTATCACAGCTTTCTAAATGACACCTGCAAGTAGAAATGTTACAATTTTTATCTCTAATTCATAATTCATAATGTTAATTCATAATTCATAATAATAAAATGATGTTTGTACTTGTAAGGATTGTATCCCGTGTGCTCATTCATGTGACAGAGGAGATTAAATTGACCAATCACAGATTTTCCGCATGTTGAGCACAAAACAGAAGCCGCTTTGTTGTTTCCTTTGTCCTTAAGATTGTGCACTTGTCTTTTATGCTGTATAAAAGAGGTGGGATTTGGGAAGGAAAGAGAAGAACAGGATTCAACCGGACATTTAAACGGATGTTGCTCTTTCTCTTCATTTTGATCTTCCACATTCAAAGGACTTGAATCAACATTTACATTTTCTGAGGCAGAATAATCATCATTATTTTTAGTAATCTTCACTGCTTCTTCTTCTTCTTCTTCTTCTTCATCATTATTTTCGGGGGTGACGGGTGAACAAGAAATTTCTTCATTCACAAAATCATTATTGAATAGCTGATTTTCTTCTTCTTCATCTCCGGTGGCGGTGGTTGTTGAGATGACTTGATGAGATGAACTGTGACTTTGTTGTTGTTGTTGTTGTTGGAAATCCTTGAAATTCACACTCTCACTTTGTTGAACATTACACTTGTCAAAATGATTAATTAAATTGGGGAGAGTGTAAAATGTGGAGAAACATTTGCAGCAGTGAATATAATCCTCGTATTTTGTCAGGTTCATTTTGTCCGAGGTTTGCAGAACAGAATCGTTCTTCTCTTTACCTTTGGATTTTGATTTAATTTTAATTGATTTATTGTTCTCTGTATTCTCATTTTGGTTCTCATCACAGGCCATCCGTTTGGATTTTGATTTAATTTTAGTGGGAGATATTTTACTTGTGGTTCTCTTTACGGCTGGGTAATTTTTGCTTTCCATGTCGACGATTTTCTTCCTCCTTTTCCTTTATTGTTCAAATGTACATGAATTAATAATCATTATGATTGTTTGTAATTTTGACATGTGTGAAACAACAAAGAAATGGGCAAAATGTAATAAAAAGTGTATGCATATTTTTACTTTACAAGTTGTCTATTTTTTGTGTGTGATGAGGATTGAGCATCAACATTAGTCTGGGTTTTTATATAAATTGAAGCTGAATTAAAAGGGATTTTGTGAGGAGAATTGTGGTGATTTCTGAATGAATCTTGGTCCGAGAAGCTCAAATCACACGGATAACAATAAATTTCGCACCGTCAATTGTCAATTGTAACTCACAGGCCAGCCATCAGCCATCCTTCACATTTGACATGTACAATCTACAACCTGCAGATAAACATGTAAAATAGTTAAAACTATGTGAAACTACAATGAAACAAGACAGTTGACAGAATTAAAAATTTAAGAAACGAGTAACAATTTGCACACAATCTTCAACTTTCAACTTACTTACACAAAATATTTGACTGTGGTCGTCAGTCCAGAGTCCAGAGTTTATCGAGTATTTTTTAAGACTGGACAATAATTTACAAGTAGAACAATCATCGCACAAGGTAACTAAATAAATGAGTAAATACTGACAAAATCCATCACAAGCAGTTTACTAATTGTAATAAATATTTATAAAACGCAATTTACAAAATCTCTCTTTTTCCCATTTGACATTCAAAA